>JARQSW010000307.1:25528-167642 GCA_030142375.1 Calameuta pallipes
GGATTTACCGTAAGGGTACCCGGGTACCCCGGCTATTGAACAACGTACAATAGTTTGGGTATTGACATAAGGGTTAACAAAGTCGAGCTTTTCAGTAAGAAACTTTTAATTAGCTCAGCATCCGCTCATATGCTAGTGTATGGACCAACCGGTCGTAATTTTCGTTCAAAGAACTTTTAAGCATACTATACAATCCGTAGGGACTTTAATTGATCCGCTTTTCATAAGCGATTGGTTTATAAGTGGAAAGCTGGTATACCGTGTGTCGGCCATTACTAAGTAAATGGTTATGTAATCCACTGTATACGTAAAAATGAGACAGAATATAATTTACCTACGAAGATCAAAGAATCGTTGAGATGAAGAGCTTTGTGGCAGCATGAAATATAATGGAAATATACACGGTGTTCGAATTGAAAAGAATGCTGACATATTACGTGAGTGTATGAAAAAGAAGGAATACAACGTGAAGAAAAAAAAAATGAAAATAGCTTTTAATTTTTCGCAGTAAATTTGCTTTTGTGGCGCTTATGAAATTTCAGTTCCTACCGGGTGTACAATTTTTTTTTTCACCTTCGGGACATCGTCCAAGATACGTCAGAATATTCTTCTCCTCTCTTTTTTATCTCAGAGGTTTCGCAGTTGCTACAGCCAAGAACAGAAAAAAGTTTGACGATTTACATATTTTCCCGGTTTTCTGGTTAAAATCAAAATTTAAATAATGACCCAGAGGGACATGAAACAACAGAGATACTCTCGCGGGATCGATTTCCGAGTGACTGATACCACAACTCGGCACACTCTCAGCTTCTGAACAATCGCATCAATTCTACTCCCAAAATTGTTTTTCTGAAAAAAACGAGAGAGAGAGAGAAAAACCAAAATAACAAGTAATACGTTATCTCTGAGCTACCAATATCTCCTGTACAAACAAATAAACCGGTATAGCCATAATTTGCTACACTCCTTCGTAACGCATTGTAGAAATTGGAATAACAAAAAATAGCCAAAAGAAAGTATGTTAAATTCAAAAATCCAGAAAAGAAAGTAAGAATCGAAGTGGGTCGGTAAAAAAAAGGAAGTGGAATTTTATATAGGTAGCCAAACAAAAAAGATGAAAAAGGGAAGCATCGGAATTCCGTATGGTGCGAAGGACGTCAAGGATTCCAGTGCGCAAGGGCGTTGGCGCTGACGGCGGGACGTGAAGCGTCGGGACGCCCAGGGGTAGCCAGGGTTGGTGGGACGCCAGGGTGGAAAACGTAGACGAGAGTCTCTCCTTTGCTCAGTCCGCGCCCCGACACGCACTCGCACGCACTTCATCGAAAGATATGAGGTTGAAAAAATAAAGAAAAAAAAATAATAATTTTTTTAAATCGGTACCTTACGGAAAAGTCGTTACGATTGATTTTTCTTAATTACTCGGTTTCTAATTTCTTTTTTTTAATTAATTGTTTCGACTGCTTAATTACTCGAGTCGCACTACTGTTGGACTGTTGAACGAAGTGTGAAAGAAGCTCAAGCCGGAAAATCGTTCCTCTACGTTAACGCAGACTTCGCCACGCGTTTACTTCCATTAAATCTCGTGAGTAAAGATCAAAATTACACTTAAATTGGATTACTCGTCAAATTGATTTATTAATATATACCACAGCATCCAGCATCCCTACTCGGTCAAATTTCCATAGAATTTCACATATCAATTTTGTCGCTTAATTTTGTGCATTCCTATGTATAAACTTCCAAATTAGACACAATAATACGAACAAATTTTTCGATTAATTCGACAGTTTTTCCAAAATAGTAATATCCGTGCAATAATAACAATCAACACTTCCGGTATTCCTGAATCGTCAAAAATCTCTAGTATTTTTCGTATAAAATTCAAAATCTTTTATCCTATACTAAAGCAGCATTAAAAAGTGCCTCAAGCTCATTTTTCAATTCACTTCAGCCAACAGATGACAGACTCGACGCGCGTTTCCGCCTACGAGACTTTGCGTTACCGAAAACTCTATTTCCGTGGGAAATGAGGCGTTTGCGCACGAAAAAAAAAGATAATAGAATGAAAAACAGAAAAATACTTAAATATTCTACCTTCTTCGACTGATAAATCGTACCGAGCATATCGCCATTCGCATTCTAGAATGCGCTCGACTTTACGAGCTTTTTCCGCCCACTTCTCTTACTGTAACCCGTTTAAATTTTCTGCGTGTAACAACGTTATGGTCCAGAGTCACCCTTACGAGGATGCAGCGTATAACGTTGGGAAAACGTACTATGGTGTCTTGACCCTCGTGACGTAGTTCGGAATTAGCATACTAACAATTTCATTATCGCAGTATCTATAGGGAGTCATTATAAAATTTGCATAGGTCATAAAGCCATTATGCAATAAAGACTTTAGGATTTTCAAGGTCAGCCACGAGAAATAATTTCTAATCAGGAACATGAAATCGACTACTGTTAAATATCGTAATGGAGTCTGAAAATAGCAGCTGCAATAAATAATGCAATATTTAAAGATATTAAACGGTGACAGAGCCGAACGAGGCGCCCATATAAATTGTGTATGTGTACGTGTGTGCTTGCTGTGTCTGTGACGTGTCATCCGAGCCATGTGTGTGTGACACTTTTAATGAGACTGTATATGTAATACTCGAAGTACTTTGAAACGCAGAATGATCCTGTCACTGATTGGACTCTATGACGTTAGTTTAATTATTATTAATGAGCTAATGAATAATTATGCAGGAAATTTGCATTGCATTGGATAACGCGTGCAATTAAAAGAATTGCATAGGGGAACGTATTTGCTTGTAATATTTTTGCACAATTGCGAAATGCTTTACGGGAGCTTTAGGGCTGCTGCAAATTCATGAAAAATTATTTGGAAAAAGTGCATATCGCGATGCACCCCTCGAAAAATGCAGTCTAACACTTTTCGACTGATTTCCACGAGTATATATCGTTTTATTCGTATTTTTTTTTTTTGGCGGTCCGGTTACGCTTGGCTTCGTCACTCCCGGCGAGAATAGTGCAGTTGCATTTTGTAACGTGCACTTTACGTGCATCGTCGAGCACTGGCTTGATTTCAGTAACATATATGTATGTTCATATGTGTAGAGTGAAGTTGTCGAGGACACCTACGAGCTAGTAGGAATGGCTTCATTCGATACTCGAAAATACTCGAAACGAGGATCCATTAGCGTTTGAGAATCGTGGTGATAGAAATTTACGCGAATCCAATTTGACGTAATCCAGGAATCAACGTAAATTCCATTAGCAATAGCGAGAGGATGAAGATTCTATTTTGATAATTGGACAAGCACAGCGAGCAGCTTCCGTGTCATGAAACGCTTCGGGGAGGACATTTGTAAAATTGGTGCATATTGCAATTACGTCATATTCATATACGTATGCAGGTTGCACGTATGATTCAGTGATATGGAAAATATGGAGCTTGAGATAAAAAAGGAAAGCTTTACGTGTTACGGATGAATTTCTTTGTTATCCTGAAACTGGACGGAGAGGATGACTGCAGCATCCCACAGGATTCACGAAAACTTTGACAACATTATTCTCCTCACGGTTCTAAGATCTATTATATCGAAGTGGGTCTGTCTAACTCGGTCAGGAAGCCGGGATAGGTTTGGAGTGTTTGGAGGGTTAATCTGTAAGAATGGACCCCTATGGATCGTAGGGAGGCTGGATTGCGGACATCGCAAGATTGGCCAGGATTGGCTGAAAGAAGGGCTTGGCTAGATACAGGGTTTCCCGGTAACTTTCGAAAATTTGAAAAGGGTTGTGCAAAATCAGGTTATCTCGCGGATGCTGATGGGACCAAAGGTCACTTTTGGGCTCGAGGCATTTATCAGCGTTTGGACGAAGCACGATAAATCTCATACGCCGTGCGTCTTGGGTTAAATTTTCGCTCCATTTTTTATTTTCGAACTTTTCGGACAGAAAAGCTGAATATTTATTATAGGGTCTGTGATATTTTAAAAATTTTTAAATTATTCAAAATTGCTTGAAACATTTTCGTATTTTCGTACGAGTATGAACATCTGGGGAGAAGGATAAATTTTACGAGTTCAAAGTTCAGCCGACTGAAACGTGGGTCATTGAGTAAAGGCCAGATTGAAAAGTTTTAATAAATTTGCCAAATTACTCAGGTCGCCCTTGAAACTTACCGTGTTGTTCCCGAGATTTTCGATTCTCCTCGATTCTGAAACGACCGTAAATTTCCATTTGACAAAATATAAAATTCAGGGCCGCACCTATCCTGTATGCACAATGGGTATCGTCCGAGTGAATGAAAAATGTAGATTTGAGAAGACTGTAATACAGCGAGAGTGCATTACAGCGTAAGAGAATGAAAAAGTGTAAAAAGAAAAATTCGTACCTCGTTAACGAACCGCTCTTGGAGAACGAAGACAAAAAAAGTGAGCAGCGAAAAAAAAAAAATTTCCTCGAGCGTTTCCATTGAAAAAGTTTTATCGGTCTTCTGGACGCTGCAACCACAGCTAATATCCACGTACCTGGTGAAACCCCATAAAAAAATTAAACTTAATCGACTCCATGTTAAAAAAAAAAACGCAAATGTCCCATTGACAATCTAAAATTCTTCCTCGATGTTTTACATGCTTTAACACGGTAACAGCCATACGATTCTTCCGGGATATCACCTGCGAGAATCGATAAACAGTACAAGCCACGAGTCGCGAAAAGCTGTTTTCACGGTTTAGCAAAAAGATCCGAACATGTTTGGCAGCTTTCCACAAATTCAATTTCAAGGATACTCCAGTCTCCCGCGGTTTTCCTTACGAGGACTTTATCGTTTTGTATCTCTCTATTTTGACTCTCGTCCCTCCTTATTGCTTTCCGACTTCCAAAATTCGATTTTACATCATTCAAATATCCCGCCTATTCAAATATTCATACTATACGGACTTATATACTTTACTTTATACGGACTTTATTAATACTCTTAACTGTATCTATATCTATAGCTACTCAATTACATCATAGCTATATGACTGATCCAAGTAATAAACACGGTTAACCTCACCCAGACAAATTTACACTGTCGTGATTTAACGGCTGTAACGAGGACGCTGAACCCCGTATAAAGCTACCGAGAAAGCAGCGTCGCGACGCTTCTGCTATAAATTTTCATTGTAAATCCTGTTTCGATGGATAGAGTCCAGAATATTGGACCAACCAGATCTCTTAACGGGACTGATTCAAGACTCTGACTTTTTCATCCATTCATCTACCCTCCTTCCGCCCCTCCGCCGCTGTTCCAAGTCTTTGCAACACTTGCAAAGCTCAAGTGATAATTCAAGTAAAACCTTTAAGGGTTCGAGCTAGTTTTACAGGAGGTAGTTTCGCTCAGCTTCCAACCACGGAATCTGCAGCTTTCAACCCTTCTTTACCATGAATCACCCTTAAGGACTTTCCTTAAGAGACTAAACTATCAGAATCCTGATATTTTCTCTTTTCTTCTTATCTTGAATTTATATTCAAGAAAATTTATCATCGACAGCCAAGATAAAGTTCTGGCAGCGTAAACTACTGCACTTCGCTAATACGTCTTTAATTGAAGTTGCCCGAACGGTGGGTTGAGTCTTAAAAATTTCCTGCACCCCCCCCCTCCCCCTCCCTCTTAATCTCTTACAACCTTGAAAACCGATAAAATTATCAGTCGCTGTTTCACTATCGTCTCAGCATAATACAAAGTGCTAGTTACTTTCTGATTAAATAAAAAAAAGTTCGATCTCCTTTATAATTGAAAACAAAAAGAATTCACGTCTTTTGTATTAAAAAGAAAAAAAATGACCAGAAGGTTCAATCACGATGCTACTATAAATAATACGTTTATCGTTGTCTAATGGGAAAACGTATATTGGAAGCAAATAAAAATTTCCCAAATTCCCATTTGCCAGCCTATAAGAGAACATAAAAAAACTGCCTAAAGTCGTTCGGCCATAAAATTCATAATAGTCTCCGACTCTCATAATAATCAATTGACACCTAACACTCTGTGTCCTTAAAGCTGAAGTTTCTTACAGTGGCTTTTTTTCTATTCCGATAATACATATTAAATGTGGCAATAAATGACAGTTTGAAATTATACAATATTTTAATATCAATTTATTCAGACCCCATATACCGGGTGTACCGGAATCTCCAGTTCAGTCTGATACCTCAGTCTTGTTGGCGACGTGATCATAACAATAACGCGAATAATCAAAGTTGAGTAATTGCATTAAAACTGCAAAGGGGAAATGCAGTACACAGTCTGTACTGTATTATATATATGTATATATATATAGATAAGGTTGAATAAAGCTTGCGGCCCTGAAAGCTTCTGAATATTCTGTGGTCCTGAACCGCGTCCTCTCGATCCTTATACCGCGGCTTGCATAATGCAGCAGCCACGCTCCTTGAACGGCCTTTGCTTCTATTTCAATTAATTATATTGGTTCGAATACGCGTCCGTGATCTGGCTTTGTCTGGACCATTACAGTCGTCGGTTAATTTGCATGAAAATTTCCCTGGCATCTCTATACGCTTTATGGACCGATGCGCTTCTGATTAGAGGATTGAAACCCTGACGACCTGGGATCGTTTTCGATCCCTGTGAAATTTCATGATTGATATCTTAATTGCGAATTAGGAATATAGCTAATTGGATAAAGAGAATGTGGAATTATCTTTGTTATCGGTATATCGAAAATCTTATCAGAATTAATTTAGGGTGTGAAAAGATTTTTGTCCAGCTGGGTTACCTTCGGTAACCAGGTCGTAAAGGGTCTGCAGGTCATGAACTCACGGCGTGTCGTGAAACGTGAGAAAATGTTAAATTTCATTCGAGATATAAAACTTCGTCGCGTCTTATAGTCTCGGGGACGCTGAGTTATACGTGATTTCGATTGGCTGATAACGGAACGATGGTAAATTTTCAAATATTAATTTTGAGACTTTATTAACTTCCTCCTGCACAGCTATAAGTAGGAAGCAGATCGGCCACGTCTGAATTCTAGCGCGATTCATTAAATGTAAATGGGCCTTTAAGCTATCATGAATACGTCTACGCAATATTCGTTAGAAACGGATCATTTCCTTAACCCAGTTTCCATTTAACTAGTGCTTTATTAAATGTTCCTTTATTGGAGCTACTTATATATACAGTTATACATACCATGGATAACGTTAGTGAATACGTGTCAGGGTTAGATATTATATATTAATGAGGAAATACGACATAGAGATCAGGCTAAAGTCCACGTCGTGTAGCTCGTTAGAAACGCAATTTCAGGATGAAAATGATATTCGTATTTTATGATTAATTTTAAAAGAATGAAAATTCACGTCGTACCGTCAGCATCTAATTCGTTTTCAAAGAGAGATTTCTCTCCGGACCAAAAAGTTTGAAATCTAAGAGTCGAATAAAACATTTTAAGCTTCCTCAGGAGCAAGGACCTAACTTTGCCAGCAAGTAAATTTTAGACATTCAAACTTGGTAAACGCGTCGCAGACACTTCTCGAGCTTTAACGAAACAGGTACGAAAGCTTTCACGAGCTTTACTCACTAGCGCACCACTCGCTCCTTTACTGTTTCTCCTGCAAGACCGTTTCTTGATTAAAGTAAGTATACAGGGGCTCGAGGTACCGCGAGAGAGGCGATATTGGTCACGTGGTAGAAACTGCAAGAAAGTGCATTGGGAATAATAACAAAGTGCAGCTAAAAATTTTTTTTATAATTTGGAAATACCACAACTACACGGTTACCCACGTAACAAATAATTAAATATCTGCCTATAGTTAATATCGCCTGCAGTTATAATAACGCAGGAAGCGTAATTCTCGTGAATATCGAAAAATCCGTTATTAAATTTACATGACAGTTTAGCCAATCGTACGAAAAGCATTAACGATCAAATTACGAAAAAAATAATTAATATCTCGTAAAAACTTTTAACCGTGCATTAAACAATTTAAACTTTTAATCCACAATTATGCCATTGTCGTCCATCTAATCTGTACTTAATTAAAATATTGTTATTATCCAATAAAGACGCACCCTTAGAAACTTCTAAGGGTATTATACTGGTGCAATAGGCTGGAAAGGTATAGCAGAAAAACCTGTGCATACAGACGAAAGTTATGTAACAGGTGGTCTGAGCATTGTTAAGTACATATATATATATATATATACATATACATATGTTAGCCTTATACGTCACTGAAATTCTTGGCTGGAGGCTCTCGACTTTCTCTCGACTTACGAATATGAAAAATATACTCCCCTCACCTTGCCTCCCCTCCTTTCCCTCTCATTCTCTTTCACTCTCACATACGTATCCACATGTGCACATGCACGAGTATGCCTATCGACACAACGCACTGCCCCTTTTATCCATTTTATCCCCTCCCCGCCACCCCCTTCTTCACGTGGGTAGACATAACTGCAAATGACTTTTTAATTCGACGAAATTTCTCTGAGCACCACTCACGTTCCTTTACGATATGTCGGCAGCATCCGCTGGCTTCTGTGACATCACGAGAATTATTATCTTTTGAGCAAAGCCGCAGATAAGCGAATTAATTGATCATTTTTAAGTTAACAGTATATCTATGTATATATAGAGACAATAATTCTATTTGCTAACAAATCTAGCGTCGCGACGCTAATATCCAGCGAACCGAGCTGCGTCGTCCCATAAGCATTTTCCATATATGCTCATTACTTAAAATTCAATCGACTGTCATCTTTCCTGATTGATAACGAATCACGCACACACACGCACTATTAATCAGTACACATATCGTTGGGTAAATTTTCGTATTATGGGTGCGGTAAGCTAATACCATGTTGCGGCGTCGATATGGCGTCGGTCTTGTATCGCTGGAAAGTGGCTCCGGCGGAAGGTTTAATTAGGGCGATGTTTTATCAAGAGAGTTCAACCATGATTGATTACAGATACACACGTTTATATGCATAGGCAGCAATTGCTATTGTGTTCAGGGTTGATAAGATTCGCTGCTATTGCAGACGAAATGTTTGCCAGGTTCGTTAATGACGATGAGCGACGCTAGAAGCTGATTATAGGAATTAATACAAATTAACCGGAAAATAAATAATCACGTTGATAAGGGCTGTCTCTAACGAGACGGCTTATTACTGATATCAAGGGGGACATTTGAATTTTCAACTGCGCCGAGATATGCCCATTATCGCAGCATCCCTATTCCCAGGGTCGGGAGAGAGCGAAGAGGTCAGATGCAGCAACCCTTTTTCAGGTTCTTTCTCAGTTGGACGCCGCACAAGGTTTCCTCCCTTGCGTAAAGGGCGGCGTCGTATCGCGCGTCCTTCTCAGGACCTTTACTGCGATGTAAACGACGTGCCGAGACTGCCTGAGAATCATTTATGAGCCTAAGAATAAGCTGGCGCCGTTATGCCTTGGATGATGTATGCCTGATTTTATCAGGGTTATGAGATATCTAAATTTGAATGAGAATCTGCGCGTGGGTCGTGTATCTTTCTGAGATCATTAACCTTTTTTTTTTTTCTTTTTTTCATCTCAAACTTTACCCACCTCTATATATTTATATATGTACCTCAGTGTATACGTAGAAAGACAAGTTATTGCACCGATATACACATATGCAGATACTCGTATGCGTACCGTATGGAGAAAAAAAAATGTTTTCCCAGTCAAGACGAAGAAAGAGTGAAAAAATTTTTAAATCAATTTTCCTACTTTTGCCAATTTTCTAACGAGCTTTAAAACAATCCTTCTTTTTAATCTGCAGAAAAAGCTCGTACGTAGACCTGCGATACTTATAGGTCTGCATAAGTAGCCGTTTCTATTTGTGTATAAATAGGCACGTAAAAACGAAAGCTCGTAGATGGAAAGGAATAAAATTCGTATAAATCTCCATTGGGAAGAAGCCTTGCTAATAAAATCGGTTGAACAGCTCGAGCTTTCAGGGTGAATTTCAAAAAGCTCGATTGACGTCGATGCAAGCAGTAGTCAATGGTCTTAACGTGCTTACATACGAAAGAAGCCATTTCAGCCGATGGCATCTGCCCTCCTTTTCTAGTCTCCATTCACTCGAAAAATCCCTACGAATTCCTACCCTCTGGAGGTCGGTTAACATTTCAATGAATCGCTTTGCTGTGTGGCGACATAATGAAATCCAAATGCGTTATTATCTACTTGCGGAAAATCCTCTTGTTAACCAGACGCGCGGGGAGCATCGATAAAATTAATCGGCCTGATATTTGTCATCGATATAGATATACCATCGCGGGCTAACGAAGTTCATACTTACACAAAAGCAGCGCAGCGTTGCCAATCGATGTTCGATCACGGGATAAACATTTGCTAACAGGAATATTCGAGCTTTTCCAGGCGGCAAGCCCTGCCGTACCGAAATGGGATGAAAGCATAAACTTCTAACCCCTGGACTATGTTAAGCTCATTGGAGGTTCGCATAACTCACATACGATTAAGGCTGGGATTAAAGGCCGTAACGTTTCTCGTTACAGCAGGTGTCTATTGATCAGTAATCGAACTTCCGTTTAATCGGAGCTTTAGGATGACCGTCTGTCGGTGCATTTAAAAAATGCTGGAAGATACTGCTGTAATGAATTTTTTATTTTTTTGGAAAATGCATGTCAAATTTATAATATCCACAAATTTAACCCTTGGTATTCTCATTTATTACATTTACAAGCAGCGACTGATTAATGAGGCTTTTCAGGGGTGACAACGAACATTTCAGTATCCAATGAAATCCCATTTCTCCTACGACTCGTCGTCCTCGGAATTTTGATCATTTTCGAGAACGCGTATTTCGAGAATTTGACATTCCAGTAACGGGAGCTCTGTCGAGATACGCTCGTCCAATTTCAAGCGCGCAACATTTTCCTATACGCCAAGTGCCCCGTGACGACATCCCTGACTGTGATTCGCTATCGAAATTTAAAAATAAAAATTGACTGAGGGATGAGGAAGGTTTCGTTTTTTTAACACATGTGTATGTATATGTATATATATATATATATTGGGAGTGTACCTATCAAATTGGACTGCATTGATTGGTACCCTGATTAGTTTTACGGATGAGTTTTTACGTTGATTGTACACGAGGTCATTTTAAATAACAGCCACATAATTGTAAACGACCTATAAACTGTATTATTTATAACGCATTTTGGATTTGCAGATAATCAAAAAAATTTTATCAAAACTCAAAAATAGTTGATGCATAAATCTTAGAGGGGAACAGGAAGCAAGTAACTCCGTGTCCGAACTTTCTTATCGAATGTCGCCATTACACTTTCTTCTATTAAGTTTCATCTGTTGCACCAGCTACCGTTATATACTGGGTGTCATTTTTATTTTCGCTAACTTCTTTATTCTCTATCTCCTTCCTCTCGATTAGGTAGATACGGAATAAAAGGAATTCTGTGTGATATCTGAGCGGTGGTTGTGAAATGGGCTGGGTGCTTGTATCATCTGCTAAACAAATGACGTCATTACAAGATGGCCGCTCGGAAAAGGCGACGATATGTCATGGGAGACTTGAAAAATTACGTCATAGTCGGAATTACGATGGTTTTACGTTCCTTGAGAATATACGGGGAATTAGGCACCCCTCACGTAGATAGGGGTTGATATTTATTAGTACTGTACTACGCGCTATATGTATAGGTATATATAGGAATATAGGGGTTGATTGAGAATTCATGAAAACGTCAATTATTATTCTCCGATCGCTATGATGCAAATTCGGCATCATTTGACTCAAAGGAGTCGAGGGAAATAATAAACAGTGTAAAAGTCATGGGATTTTTTCGCGCCTCCACCATATACCGGGTGGACGTTTAAAATGTATTGTGCTACGTAAGACAACCCCTTAGGCTGGAACTGTAATTTACGTTTATTACAACGGCGGAAAAGAATGCGTCAGCAAAAATTCGGCAGTTTCGCCGTGAAAAAAAAAAAAGGCATCCCCTAACTTTATCCCGCATTTTATTTCGGCCAAAAGAAATATATCTCGAACGGCTTTTAAGTGCGCCCGACCAATTTCTCGATATTTCGACCATTAGTTCTCATTTCTCGACTTTTTTTTGTTCTCCGTATTTTTCCCTCTCGCAGCATCCCTATACTGCCGGCAAGGATACCTGAGAGGGTCAGGATCGTAGCGGAGGGGAAGAAAGGGCAGAGTGCAGGTCAAGGGTCACGAACGGTACTTTTTGTCGCGCCAGTAGCGAGAAAAGAATAGACAGAGAAATACTCGCTCATCCGGTTACAAGGGGTGGGTGGGGATGATAAAAAAATGAATAATCTTATCAATGTTCGGGCGAAAGTGGAAGTGAAAAAAAAAATAGAGGGTATCTACGAGCCGCTTTTATTCGAGTCATCAAGTTTGAAAAATCACATGAAATACTTTCCTCCCGTTAGTTTACTCAGACTGGAGGAGCAAACGGAGCGGGAGTGTGAAATCATCTGATCCATTTTTTTCTCCTTTACCCACGTCCCAGCATCCACTCGGATATCGCACGTGTTCTTTCTTTTCTGATTAATTAAGAGTTTTATTAAAAAATAAAGGGAATAACGCGCCGTCGAGGAAAAATAAAAAGGACGTCTCGGATGACAGGAAGGTGGAGAATAACGAAACTACCCCTGGCGATACCGACGCCGACGTCGACTATATCATGATTCTTCATCCCTGTGGATTTTGTTGTTGGCTCGCGTACCCGTACAGAACACATTACACGTGTAATTGGGCAAATGGATCACCATCCCCTAATTGGATAAAATACGAGAAAAAAAATATATATAAAAAATTCGCCACTTTGAAAAATGAAAAGAAAATTTCACTGACTTTTCGGAAAGGGTTCTTGTGCAATTTTAAAAGGTAACGGACACGCGGAATTTGTAGACTTATGGGTGGGGTGAGATAACGTTTAGGGTGAACCAATTAAGTTAATCGATTATGCTCACGTCATCCATCCGATTAATTGCATCGTTATCCGACCCCCCACCGTCCGGGAGGTGAGTAGATGACTCAGTGGCAGATTTCTCATCGAATTTCATCGCAACCCCTTCGCCACTTTTATTGACGTCGTCAAAAGGATCGAATGATAATGGATTAGTGTTATAATTCTATAATCTATATATATATATATATGATCTTTGGGTGACTCTTAATTTTATTACGAGAATATAGAATTTAAAATTTAAATATTCAAATCTTCATAGATCGAATCTGTAATATTTTTAGGTGAATTTAATATAATAAATACAGATTACACGCAGCACTTGGTTAACTTTGCTTTAATTTGAAAAACTTTTAGTCTTACGCTCGTTACTCTTACAAGACTCGTTCGTAATGAAGGCTCGTACTACAGTGAATATTTAACACTGAATCGATCCCCCTTTAGAGGCTTAAAATTTCGAGTTGATCTTCAAGCCTGATCCCGGTATGAAAAGTGAACGGCATAAAAGTTCGGAATACAAAAGGAAAAATTCGATTAAAATTTTCTCAATCGGATGACGAAATTACTGTTGGGTATCGAAAATGGAAATGGATGAGAAAGAATGGCTTTTTATTGAAACTTGATTAATAGACTTTGAAAACGATAACGTAATACTCAATAGCCGTAGCGGGAAACGAAGAGAAAACTAGAATTTCGATAATCCAGAGATTTCAGTATTTTTAAAGGGAACACATCAAATTCAAATCGAAAAATCATACCCAGAGCCATTGTATAATTAATTCAGAAAAATATTAACCCATGTCCAATTTGAATTGGTAAACCAGCCAGAAATTCTCACTCGCGTATATAAAGGGTGAATCTTTGCATGGTTTTCGTTAAAGAAGAAAAAGCGTTCTCGTAAAGCGCATTATGGGCTAAATTCGTCACGGTGAACCGGATGTGCGTGAATTGCTTGGCAAAAATTCAGGACTCGTACGTTACGGAAACGGGGTAATTTTTTAAACCTTGTTCAAGGATAGGGTAAGGTGGGTATAAATACACGTCGACACGTATCCCACCCTGCTTATTTTCGGAACACGCACCCTCAGCCTTAACTCGCTTTTACGTCCTTCCGAAAAAAGATCCAGGATCCAGCAGCATTTCAGACAAAAATCACGCTTTCCGGTGAATCGCTCGAAAACGATTCGATCGACGGTTCCTATTGGTTCCTACCCTCCACCTACCCCATTTACGTAGCTTTAAATCTCCAGCCTTCCACACTTTTATTTTCGCTGCCAGAATATAATCCAGGAGACGTCAAATAAACATGTATACGAATGGCTGCTGCAAATGGACCACGTAAAGAAGATTTATCAGTAAGAAGTTCTTCTCACGCTTTCCGGTTATATTTTCACCGAAATTCACCCATGTCCTTCGCACCTTGAGAGATCTGCGAAATTTCGAGAAAACAAAGCGTCGCGACGCTTTTCATGAAAATTCGAGAAAATCCTACCTTACGGATAAAACGATAAAAATATTTATCTTCCACGAACCACCGGTGGTTTATGCTACAACAGTATTTTAAAAAATCACATGAAAATTCCCCATCGTACTACGTAGGGAATTTTTTTTCGTTGAGTTTTATTAAGAAATTACTATACAAGCTAAACCCATCCGAAAATCCCTGAGTTATATCGCTCAGCATATATCTCGCTAATGAGAACGATGCCTTACGGACTTCCCGATGCTTGAGACTTATGAATCATTCCCCTAAAGAAGATCTCCTTATCCCAAGCGAATTCTCGACTCGCTTTGCCAGTATTATAAATCAAAATGGAAGCGAAATCCCAGTTCAACGAGGAGGAAGTTGCCGATTAGCTTATCGCTGGCTTACTACTATTCCCCCCTGATATCCACAGGGTGACTCTGTCGTAACGTGCTACGTATTGATAAACCCGTGTCCTTTGTCGCAAATAGATATATACACACATGCACCAACACACGTGTCGAGGGACCATCGCAGTCAAAATACAAAGACAGCATAAAGGGTGTAAAGGAAAAAAAGGTACAGCGTCTATTCGTCATGATGGATGAGAATTTTGCACCCTTCGTGTTAGCTCGAACAGGCTGTAGCTTCGTACGACCTCACCTCAAAATAATGTGTCTCCCTGCCAGATAAATTATTCAGCCAAGACGTACGACTCGGACTTTGAGTATTTCCAAAACTTACGGCTCCGACTCCGCGGGAATTTCGATCCAACGAAAAGCATAATTTCCGGTCCATCCGTTAGGGGAGGATTTTTGTTTTCGTCAGTAGCTCGCAAAACTTTTTTTTTTACCTCATTCTGTCTTTTCCGAGGAAAAGAACGAAAAAGGAAATCGGTATGAATATCGACTCGAACTAATATTCAAACATAAATTATCTTTTTGACATATTTTTCTTCGCTCGTATTACCTCGAATGTACTATAGCCAACGTGACAGTACGTTCGAATACAGCCAGGCAATAACACTGAATTTACCTACAGCTGCTTGTTTCCTTTGAGAGATACCCCATAGAGAATAGTCCTGTGTACTTATGTATACTCTAGTCGAAGTAACTTGACAAACGCTAAAGGGCTACATAACCTCGAGCATAACCTCCAAGTCCTTTAGATATAGTTCGAGGATTATTTCCATGTCAACGCTCGGTTACGCAGCCCTTAGGGAATAATTAAAATAGCCCAGTACAAAATTCCCAAGGGTGATTATAGTCTCCATTAGGTATATACCTATCTATCTGTCGCTCTCTTTCTCTCTCTCTCTCTCTCTCTCTCTCTCTCTCTCTCTCTCTCTCTCTCTCTCTCGTTCTCTCTCTACCTCACGTTCCATTACCTGTGATACACTTTTTTTTTAATTTTATTAACACACGAGGGTGAGTGCGAACAGGTATGAGAGTTGATGGGTATTCTCATTGCTTTTAGGAACGCCGACAAGTGACATAAAAATTGAATAATTTCAAAGGATTTAATAATCCCAAATTACTCTTGATCACAGCCGTAATTAACGTACGGTTAAAAATTTTTGTTTCAGGTAAGTAACAACAACGTTGTGTAAACTGTCAAAGATTTCAAGGAAGATGCATTCAGTCTGCAAAAATAAATAACGTACGTATGTAACTGGGTACCACGTTGCATTTACTGAATGCGGTTGAGATTATATTACGACTGTGTATAGATTCAGCCGTTGAATCGAGTTTCTGAAAATTAGAGAGCTTTCCGAGAGTGGCAGACACGTAATCGGCGATATCTGCAGAATGCACGTCCAATAAGCGTTGAAATTCGCGATGATGGCATTTAGCCAGAATTGCAAGTACATTGGGGTGGAATCAGGATATTCGACAATGGCCGTGTTAGAAAGTAAGCGCCTGTGAACTCTTTCCTGGGTCAAAGACTATACGTATATATACACGGTGTATAATGTTTGACAAGCAAGGCCACTGCGCCACAACGTTATCCTGAGAATTTGCAAACTGGGGATTCGCGAATTGCTACGTAATCCAGAAAACTTTTGAACTCGACCCTAGAATCTAAGCAGCTGAAATTTTCGAGCTCGTTCACGTAATCCACCCATTGACCACGGGATAACCTTAACATCGTCATCAGGGATTGTGTAAGAAAAGAAAAATAGAAAGGAAAAAATAGAAAGGGAAAAAGAGAAAGATAATCGTACCAAACAAAATGCCCAAACCTTTTCGGTAACTTCGAGGCAATTTCTCTCACGTTCAGATACAAAAAGCTTCTTCGTAAGAAACTTCGAGAACGCGAACTCTCACGCGCGTCCATCTCGTACCCTGTACAGCTTCCATATAAATTCAGTGAAGCATTAAGTCCTCGAGTAGGTCACCACCAGCAGGGGTAGCTTTCGAAAGGGGATGCCACCCTCTTCATCCCCCATCGACGAAGATTGGCAGAGCATCGCTCCGACGGGGTTGAAGGGTGAGGGGGTGGTGAGGTCGACGGAATCTTCTGGGTCATCATCCCCTAAAAATAAAATTTCTTTAAAGTGGTTGACTCGGCGAATATTCCACCCCTATTCATCTTGAAAAAAATAAAAACCCCCTTTCCCACTTGGAATTAACACCCCTGTAATATCAATAGACTCGGACCGAGAGATACGAGTGATCGGTTTTTAAGAAATAAAATAAAAAAAGTTCGAAGCGAAGAAATTAAAAAATATGTAAAATATATCTTGCAGATTCGTCTGACATTTTCTCATTGTAAAAAATGACTTTGAGGATTCGCTAAGTTTTTTTTTTCCAGTCTTGTCTCCAATTCCTCTCGGGCGCGAATGAGGAATCTGTCAGGATGATCGATCGAAAATTATCAAAACCTGCTACGTGTGCTTCTGCCTGATAGGTTGGCTGCCCTGCTTACTTTCTCTCTGCCTCGCTTAGATTTTGGCACGACGCCATCATCCCTTAGCGAATATATATATATATATATATATATATATATATATCTACCCACTCGAATTCTTGTACCAGCTTCTCTATAGATACCCAACACTCACTGGTCTCCTTAGCTTATTTTGAAACCGGACAAGACTCGATTTTCTCTTATGCACGCTCGTCCCCTATTTTTCGCAAACCACTACCGAAGTGGAAACGTCCTTTGGTAGAGCCGTTAGCGTCTTCCCATGAGACTTTGGGATTTGCCTTGTCGACAATATCCGCCATTTTAACGACCGAAGCTTCTGTGACAATTTTTATTTGATATATCCACGAAACAGGGAACGTTGCTCAACTTTCGTTTAAGTGTTTGTTTACAGTCGTCCGATATACGAAAAGATAGGATGATCCCTTTATAGTGTCTCGTGAATAACATTATCCCCACAGCGATGGACCCACAAGATCAGCAGAGAAAGATATTTACGTGGAATAAAAAAAAAGTAATCTAGTTTTTTATTTTTTTTTTCGTTGTTGATTACAACTTTTCAAATTTACATAATTACACGCGAAATCGAATATCCGATTTCGGAATAAAGATCGAAGACATAAGTACAAAAAAAAATTCCAACTGTAAGCTGCTCACGTTTTTCAAAAAAAAAAAAAAAAAGAAATCCTTAGACCAGAAACCAAATTGAATTGTAAGACCAAGAGATTCTGACCCCCTACGTACTGTAAACACCTGACCTTCGCCGTCTGGAAAATTCCTGAAAATCTTCATGGAAAAGCCAAAAAAAACGTAACATTGTCGCGGCAATAACGTTGGTCAATGTTCTGGAAACTCGAAGCTACGTACGTGAAGTAGGCGAAGCGCGAACCGTAAGCAGGAATCGCAGTAAGAGAAGGGAATTGCTGAAATTCCGTGCAGAAAGCATGAAAACCAAAGAGGGGACTGGTTACGTGCCCAAAGGATTTGAGGGGATGAAAGCGGAATTGCGTAGGAATAAGAGAGAAAAGGGGGGGTAAAAGAAAAAAGGAAAAATCGATCCTGCGAAAGGCACCCGGTACCCTTTACACCAGGCCGTAAAGACTATCTAAGGGTAGCATCCCCTATTCTCTGGGTATTTCTATTCGGGTATCTTGTAAACCCTATGTGTATCCTGTTACGATATGCGCTTTTCTTCCCGAAGAATACACGTCCTATAACTCTGACCTCGACGTATCCTACAACCCCCTTTCCGCAAGATCCACGAGTTTGAAAATAATTTTGGATGCATCCTCCCGCCATCGACACTCTATTCCTGTCCAAGAATCCAGCACGTATATGGGAATGAAATTTTCTATTCATGGACCGAATATACGGATGCTGCACGTTCTATATGATTTCTTATATGCACAGTGCATCAGCGTCATGAAATCCTAATTCCCTTAGATCTTTAATCACGCCCTAATTTCCGGCTGACAGTGTCATTCTACCAGCAACCAGGACGCTGGTCCGGTTTCGAGAATAAAAAGTTTATTTATTATTTTTATCTTATTTTTATTTAGAACTTTGGCCAGCCTGATCTTCGTCATCCTTTGAGTAACAGTTTTTGTGAATTCCCCCGCGAGGATGGTCGCCCGAGAAACTTGAGCTCACAATGTAATCAAGTAATCTGTATGTAGCTTTTTGGCAAAAGCGTCCTCCTGTCTGCCCGTAAAACGAAGGTGGGCAAGAAGATAAGGGGTTAAAGTTAAGGGTGAGTTTAGGGTAAAGTTCGGCTGGAAGAGACAAACGGGCTGCTGTGGCTACAGGGGGTGTGGTCATTAAGAGATAGGATCTAGGTGATCTGTCAAACATGACATTGGGGAATAGCTTTCAGCGACCAAGGGACCTCCGTCGATATCCCCAGAAATCGATCAAACCTTTCTAATTACCTTCGAATTGCCACCCCTACTACCCCCTATTAATCCTATCAGTTCGGACGGATCCCTTTAGAATCTGTAGCCATAAAATTAATACGATTCTCCATCCCTTCTTATCAAAAAATCTCAAACTCTCACCCTTCGTTCATCCCCAAAATAATCTAATCAACCCTCAAATAAGATTCGACGTCAAAAAAAAATCATCCCCTTCGCGATGGTAACTGGTTTTAGTACGTCGAATTACAATGTCTAATTATACATGTAACTTGGCCGGATTCGAGAAATTTTACCCGGCAACAACTTCCGGTTTAACTTCTGCAGCTCAAACGCTCGAAGAGGACGCTGGTAAAAAGTGTAACTGGATGCTGGAAATGTATCTTTTCTTGTTCGTACAAAAGAAAATTACAGCTATAATATACGCAGGGTATATCTCACGTGTGGGATATAGGTACAGAAGTAAATGCACATATATACATATATACCGGAAGTCTTTTCAAACCACAAAGTAGCAGGTACATCCTGAGAACAGTATGGCACCGGAGAAGCTTTGAGTTTACTCGAGTAAAAAGTAAAGCTAATTTTTTTTTGTTTTTTTCGAAAAGTTCCCTCTTACGTCATACTGGCATCGCTTATACCATATATATACACAGTGAGTTAATAATGCTCGTAAACTTCATTATCAAGAGATCCGAAACGTTAGATATTATCTTTACGATTACTTCTACAAGATCCAAATCATAATTTCCCAACCAAAAAATTTTTTTACCTTCCTTCCTTCCTTTCCTTGTGGCTGCCTCCTCCAGTGAGGAGACGTGCCAGATTTTTTTACCTTAAGCCAACCTGCTACCTCGTGAATCATCGGTAACCCTCGAGAAGCTTCGCTATCTGGACCATAACCCAACGAACCTTCTTTAAGCTATAAATTCATACTCTTTTACGCAATAGATGCGGCTTTAACGTAAAGCGCATAATCACACCTGCTCTATAATTTATTTAACCTTTATCTCCAACAAGAGGCATTTGCCATCTTGAATTATAAACTCCATTCGCAGCATCCAAATCTTGTTAAATTCATTACTTTATTTGTTTCGCGATATACATGTGTGTACACGTGTGTGGCACATATGGTTTCATACGGAGTGTCCCAGAAAACGTCATGGAAAAGATATGGCAGATAAACGCTGGTGCAGAAAATGAGAATAAGGGAACGGTGGTGATAACGATAGCAGCATTCCGTGAGATGACGTGGGTAAGTTGAGAAAAGTGTAGGACAAAGCATAAAATAAAAGGGGTGAAAAAAGAATGTGACGAGCAACAGCCCCGACGTCGACACTGCAGCTACGAAATCAACGATAACACCGGATGAAAGTCGGCGCGGATAACGTTCGGGGATGCATTTCGATTTTATGAGGTCGTTTCGGGAAAATGACGAATGGACCACGATGGGTTCGCACGCTGCAGGAAAATTCATTTAAACGAAGACATTCGATAACAGCCACGTTCACGTAATACCAGAGTCAGGATATATCCGGACACTCGACCCATTAATTTTTCAGACCAGTCAGCAACTCTCGTCCTCTCACTTCCGGCTCCTCTAGGATAACCACTTTATAACCTATCTCCACTTCCACTTGGTCCACGTCGACACTTTATTCGCTCATCTTGTCCTCGACTGCCACTTGACTCTCGGCTACTTTATTTGTATAAAAACGTCGTTACTCCGGATACGTGATAACAGGTTATCACGTGGGTGGATCAATCTGAACTATCACTCGAACGCTATTCGTAAAGGAGACCCATAGTCTTAGTATTCGGTACGGTAAAATATATATGTAAAATAAAGTGGGTAACGTGGCATAAAATTCTGTACGATGCGGGTTGAGTATCGAGGGTTCAAAAAACTGAAATAAAGGGACCGAAAGGGTTGGCAAAGTACATTTTCTTTTTTTGGGTTAAAAAATACCTCAGTGGCATCTGACGGGTTTTATTCTGTAACTGTGCTTGCGGTCTGAGACAGTTTCGGTCTTTGTAATTGGCGTCGCGACGCCACTACCCTCACTTCCTGGTGCGAATTAAAACACGGGTTAATTGTACAAAGGATGGTTTTTTTCTCTCTTTAACCCATACGCTCTGCTATTTTTGTCCTTGGTCGTATAGGTACTTACGTACGACCCCTGACCCCTGAAAGCTCTACCTTTCGGCACAGCAACCCCTCATAAATTTACGGAGGCTCGTGTCACTCGCGATACTTTACTTTTGTACAAACAGAAATCCCAGACAGATGGTTGCGTGACTGTGTGTTCTGTGAGATGTATCGCGTGTGTAGGGGATGAAGGGGTGGAAAAGTAGAGGAAGAATGAAACCTGTGTTAAACAATCGTAAATCAGGCTTCAATCGGCGTTTCAAACCTGTAAACTTTTGTTCCTCGAACAATGGTCGATTTTAAGGGATGTTCGAACTACCCTTGGAGGTTCGATATTAGATTATTACGTTAATGGATCTTTAGGGGATGTTACAGAATGTCACGTGCTCCTAATTAAGGCGATCATGAAGTTATGGGGGTTTCATTTCATAGGGGGTGGGAATCTTGTAAAAAAAAATACCTATGGGGAATCTCGTGTATAATACAAGTGAGGGTGAGAAGGGGTTGTCTGTCCACGACGACAAAGTCCTAATTGTTCGAAGATCGGACGTCTTCACAGCGTCGGCGTCGTATCTGGAGCATCTTCTTGAGATCTTGGTGTGGGATGATAAATTGGACATTGATCGTTCCCTTGGTAAAAACTTCCAGTCTTCAAATTCTACTTTGATATTTCAAAGGGTTGCCGGGACGATTTTCATTCGGGAATTCTTTGTCTAGACTGACTTGGAAATTTTTAAAAAGATTTCAGCACGTTCGTCGAGGATCTAGAAGTATTTTTGCATTTTGGGAAATACGTCAAAATTCATTTCTACGCCAACAGCCTTTAGGGGAAGTTAAAATTTTGATGGAAATAAAAAAGGATATTAATACAGTTATCTCTATTATTTGTAAATTTATTATTTATTTATTTAACATTTATTACAGCTATACAATTTACAAGGGTTGCCCGTGCGAAAGAAAAGTGATAGACAAGCAAAAAATAATGCACTGAATAATCTGTATAGATAATCGAATATGTCCTACAAAACAATGAATTATGTACTAGACACGAGTATAGGTAGGGTTATCTAATAAATACCATCTAGTCCTATGAATAACGAAGCATTCTGGTTTCGATGTAGATCAAGTGATAAATTTCGAGCACTCGCTCATCACTCGAATATCGTGATAACAGCAACTCGTAGTTCCATGTAACGTGCTCGTAAATAATGCTTACGTAATTACGAAAGGGTTGATAAGTTAACACCGAGTTTCAAACTGAAACACAAATCGATAATAAATACAACGAAGATCAATAACGTTGAATATGAGATTTATTATATGAAATAAAGAAAATATTTATCATATAGATAACAGAATGACGAAAAGATTTTCTCGTTTGAAACGTCAAATCTGACAGTGATAAACAGAACGTATGTACCATACGTTACGTACACAAGAATGTAATGGCATGTTAGGGAAATATTGATTTCCAGCATATGAGCCTTAATACGTAATCCTGTATCGTATGCGAACCTCGTTATGTGGCAAGATGGGAAATTCAGTTTGGCCTCTATTTTCATTCTGATTAAACACAAACAGACTCCGTTAAACCAGCCCATCCTTCTCGCATACGTCATGTAATTCCACGTATGCGTGTTCATTGCAATTCGGTTTAGTGGTTTCGTTATTACGTTGCCTGACTTTTTTTTCCCAGGACAAATACAGAAACCACGATAGTGGCCACGTGGGAGTGGGAGTTGGTCCATAAAAAGTTTAGGAAAAAATCAAACGCCAAGAGACCGAACGATATATAGAACAGCGAAGGATTTACATATGACTAAGCTATATGATTTCCCACATGGGACGCGTTAACTGGGAATGGGATAACAGGGCTATCGAGATCAAGCGTACCAATCAAACTTGTCAAAATACAATGTGTTATTGAACAATACCAATTACGTTCAAAGGACAGATTATATTTATGCAAATACAAAATTCGTGCGGAAGATGTAAAATGTGAGATGTCTGTAACAGGTGAAATTCGAGAAGGAAAAAAAAAGAAGGTCAGAACTTAGAATTTTCGAATTTCCTATACCTCCTGCAAGTGCGAGAGAGACGGACTTATGGGTAATTACATAAGTAAGACAAGGAGGGAGACAGCAGTAGTAAAAATTTCACGAAATCACTCGCGCTTACCGATGCGTCACTGAATATACATAATTCTTAAATAATTCCGAACTTTATCCATGAAATATTGTTCTCTTGATTGAGAGCAAAGATTTACACTGGATCCAATTGTTACGGTTGTCATAAATCTGTATTCCAACAGATTTTAATTCATCCCCTGAATATACATGCGTCGATCGCGAAAGAGTGTTTGGAAAATGATAAAAAAAAAACGGCAATATTTTTATTTGCCAGGAATTTTGAATTCAAAATAAAATTTACGGACACGTTAATCGGGGCTTCCCTGCGGACTTTGATTACCCGAACAAACCCATCGGTCACGTGGTAGAGGCCTTTAAATATTCCAGGAGAAAAAAAAAGAGGGATGGAAAAAAAAATGGTGAACCAAAGCCGATTGATGAGAATTGAGTACGAGTTGATCCATTTTATTTGACTCCTACACTCTTCACCCTGTGATCCTCTCCTACGTGGTATTTCACCGTGACAAATTATTTCCCGGTCAGTCAATTAGCTTCCAGCAGTTTTCAATTACTTATTTATACCCTCACGCAGCACGTGGTCATCGCTGTGCCGGTTGACCGGCAGTTTCAAAGCATCGAATGCGAACATCAAACAAGCTGCCCTTTTTCACTCGTACGGCTTTATCAGTCTACCTGTATTTATACAGAGGAAACATCGACCCTTTCCGATACGTAACGGCGGCCATTATTTCTCAGGACTCACCATGCATAAAGAATATATATTGAAAATTTCCCTATAAACAAACCACCCCCCCCTAGTAACAAATACGAAAACACGATGTATGTAATTGACATATACGAGAACCGTGAAAACTAAATAAGGTCAAAAGTCGTGAAAGAAAGTTCCTTCTGCAGATATAAAGAGAAATAGGAAACTTATTTGATATAGAAGTTTTATCGATCCCACGCACATTACGAGCACACTGAGTCAAGCCGGAAACTTTGCCCTGAAAATGGCGGAAGTCTTAGGAGGGTGCTGGCGTTTCTCTTGCTCTGCCTGTAAAATACGCCCCCATATCACGAGAATAAGTTCGAGGAGGGAGGTTTGCAGCACCGTTAAAGTAATTCGTAATCAGTAGGGAAATATCCTGTGGGAACAAAGAGATATTTCAAGGAGCAGATGGGTTGGTTAAGGGACCAGAGTCCTCGGTCCTGTAAATTCCAAAGGCAACGTAAGGGTAGCAGAAGACGAAGGGTTGATATAACTCGAACGAGACAAAGAGTTTCTCCTGATTAATTGCACTCGTTGCCACAGACCGGAAGTGAGGGGTTTTGATAAAACTATTTAAAAAAAAAAAACTTGGAGTATGGATTTTATATTCCCTCTGATTAAACTGAGCGAGGATGAAAAGCCAAGAAGAAGAATAGAACCGGATTAAGGCATTGTAAAGGACAGACATATATCTATCGAAATATCGTTACTAAGCCGCATGAATTTGAAGGATTCGTTGCCTCCAAAGTCAACCCTGTCAAAAATAATTAATTCATACTACTCGAATTCCCGTCCTATAATTATTATGATCGTTAATAACCAAAATCGGCCACACCCAACGATGACAGAGGAACAAGCGCCATATAGGAATAGGGGGTGGTCGATTCGGTACAAAAACCGGAAAAGGGACGAGAAGGGGGTAGTTGGCTCATTCGCCCCTATTTCTCTTTCGACGTTTCGTGGATGGAACTCTGCCAAACTGGCCCCAGGATTTCGTTTCGTCGTATAATGGATAGGAACTTTACTGAAAGCCCAACCCTCTGCCGTATGTGGCCATCGGAGCGCCATTACTCCATTTTTTTAGTAAAGCCAACAAATAAATATATATATAGAAACAGAATCAACGGAAGGTCTGACTGTTCGCCGAAGCATCCCCTGCGTCCCAGATAATTTAATGCAATACACTGGGACCTCGAAAAAGAAGATGTTCATTGGTGTAAAAAGAAAGCTCTGCTAAATTGAAAGGGAATCGTTCGTAGTAATTGAAGAAAAATAAAATGTTGATTACATCCCTTAAAAAAAAGGTTTACCTATCCCAAGTGTACCAGTAGAGAATTAAAAGTGCCCTCCAATAAAGAGGAGCTGCTCTTTGGGCGTCATCGCCTCTAAAAACCACCCCGTGACGATTCCGACCCTCTCGCAGCTAAAGCCGCTCAAGTAAGTACCTACCCCAGTACACCAGCAGGGTCGTATAAGGGGGGTAGGTACGAGAAGACTAGGAAAATAATTTCACACCCTGCCATACACACCTGCATATAAGTGCACTTATGCATACGTCTGTATGCACTATTAGCCGTGAAGCAACATGCACTTTGCGCTTATCGTCACAAAGACACGTAGGAACCGCGCATCGTAACCACTGGCTGCTGATATTATTCGTCTGGCAATACAATAGAGAACCAGAAGATAATGGATGAGCATGATCCGACCAAGTGTAGGAACCAATGTCGGGCAGACAGTACCAATCGGATCAATCGATCGCAACCGACCGATCCATCAATCAATCTATCAATCGAATCAACCCCGAAGTTCTGAATGGCTAGGAGCCTCTACCAAGGGGCGCTCGAAAAGCACCAGAAAGATTTAACGGAAGCTTCTCCTGTCCCCGTAGAAATCCTTCTGGGAAGTGAACCTCTCTCGAAACCCCCAAATGGCTTAACCTGAGCTTATTCCAGTGGGAAACGGAAGAGCCTCCAAGTTCCTTGAGCATGGATGATATCAGTATATCAGGACGACCTGGAGAGACGTTACTTTGTCAGAAGTTGAGGAAGGTCTCTAGGGTCTGATACAGGTGTGGATGAGCACCCTAAAATGGAGCGTAAACTTAAAACATATACTTAAGGGCTCGTGTGGCTGCATATCTAAAAAGGGCACAGTGTGTATATGTATACGTACTTATATGTACCGGAGAAATAGATAACTCTCAAGTAGAAAAGGCAGCTGGTTAGTAATTGATCAGAAAATTTCCAGCCCTATTTTCAGTCAAACATCCGTACCTCCCACTTTTCTATATAGGCTCAAGAAGCTATGAGGGACGCTAGGTGGGAAAGTGGTATATATTTACATATATGTACCGATATATATACATATACGTACCGGAGAAATAGATAATTCTTAAATAGAAAAGGCAGCGCGCTGGTTAGTAATTGATAAGAAAATTTCCAGCCCTATTTTCAAGCAACCATACGTACCTCCCACTTTTCTATATAGGCTCAAGAAGCTATGAGGGACGCTAGGTGGGAAAGTGGTAAGGTTACAGAGGGTTGCGAGGACTCGCCACCTGTTGCCATGGCTACCGCCGGGGGAGCAACAGCCGCCGAACTCAGTACGCCCTGAGCCACGCATCTATTATTTATACCAATCAGTTAGGTTATCAGACAGGAGTTTCGAGTGTCCAGGGAAAATGACTGTTTGCTTTGATAATGTACGCGTAACCGTGCTTCTTCCTCCCTGGTTCGAATGCCTCAGTCTCTGGAGGCTTTTCGGATTAAGTACAAAAATGTCAATTCAATTTAACGGAAAGCTCGTTCGACCCTCTTTGAAACTGTTTCCAGGCACTTCGAATATATTTTCTCAAACGTCATTAGACGCTCCTGCAACTTTCCCATCGATCCGTAAATTCAGCCCCTTTCCCAGGGTGGTTTACGAACGGGGTGAAACTGATGGATTTGAGGGTTGAAATCACAATACACAGCGCTGTGCAAATTCCGTAACTCCGAGAGCCAAACCGAGCAGCAGCATTCAGGATTCGGAGGATCTCACGCATTTAGAATTTTACGATCGATAGAGCCCTCTTACCCTTACTCTGGTCGTTCCCTGTTTCACCCTTATTCTCAGCCTCTGTGTCACCCATTACTCAGGGTTCTCTCACTTTGGCCCTTTTCGGTCATTCGACTTTCCAGTACCCAGTAGGGGTATCAGGAATGCACCGGATTATTCGGCTCAATGAAAAATTTTACCGGGCAGCTCCTGGCCGTTACGTCACTTCCTCTTTAGACCGTAAAATAATGAAGTATTAATAGACATTTTTTTCTCTTCCTCTTCTCGTTAACGTTTCACCTACGGACCATAACCAGCACCAGTTACGCTTACTATTGGTTATAAAAATATTACGTCCAGCTCTACGTTCTCAGGTTTAATTAAAACACTATTTTTTAACCGAGGACACTGCTGCCAACGTCTGTGACTATACTCCTAGGGACTTTATGGACTTACATAAAATTGCAAATCTTTTTTTCCATTTAACGCTTTGACGAACATCGCACGACCAGGAAGCTGAGCCACCGGTACTCCAAGTCAAAGCACCGTGGTCTAGGATTTTTTTCACGTAAGAGGATAAATAGAGTTTTCTAATCACTTTTACGGTCTATACCACTTTTTGCAGATCCGATGAATATACACGATAATCCTTCGGTCATTTGAAAAGAGGTATCCTGGTTAATGAAAATTTTCAATTACTTTCTAAATCCCAACCAAATGATTACGACATGTGTGTCAAAGTCTAATGCAATTAGAATAGACAGGGTGCAGCAACGCAGTGCAATTAACGATTATTTTAATTAAGTTTCTGAATACTATACTACACACAGCTATATCTACCTATCTAACCTGCTATCTGCTCCCTCCAATCCTAAACTGAGTTTCGGACTCGATCATTTACTGAATAGGTGCAATCTGGCCTGTTTCAATGTTGCAAGTGCCGCAATCAGTGCGCAATTTACAAGTAGAGAAATGTAATTCTGTAAGTGAGAGATTCGCGCGTCTGTCTAGGAAATTTTCAAAATCTGCTCATATAGATTAGAGGTATCAAAAATAACGGGGGAAGGGGAATAACTGATACTGCAGTACCATAGGCCCGGTAATCTCCTAATTCAAGAGCGGCAACGTATTGGTCCAGCGCTCGTATCAAAATTCACTATATGAGAAATTCTCTCACGTGGAACAAACCGCATATATATATATATATGGAAATGGAATTTCTAGGAGAAGAGAATTTTCGATCTATAACCAGCGAAAGCGTCATCAGTCCATTTATGCTCCGATAAACCGTATTAAAAGTTTTTACAGTTACAATTTTCGGGTACCTAATATACGACGTGGACCACGGGACCAATTCAGCATCCATATGGTAAAAGATCGTTCTACGGGATAACCACCATACGACCGTACCAGGAATACGTGGTTATAAAAAAATAAACAAAAAATGGGTTTTCGATTTATGCAAAACTCTTCCAATTTCAGTAATCGAATTTTTTTTTCTCAAATTTATATCCGAAGGAATTTAGCAACGCTGTAGAATACAAACGATCGAACATCCTGTATTGTCTATTCCATTGCGCTACATTATCGATCGCTATAACTTTAATATCCCTAACGGCCTTTTGAGATATAGTCAGTAGAGTGTTTTTTTTTTTTAAATTGAGTGAAATAAGAAGAAATACTGTACTGAATCATATCATTCGAAATATTTATTTCACCTTTGAATTTTCCCGCCACTCACGTCTTGTCAGTTATATATATGTATATATTTTTTCGACACTTCATCTCAATGCTCTCTACACTCCCGTGTACAGTCAGACGTCTACGCTATCGCGCAATACATATGTACGCGGATTTTATACATATTACATATTTCTGACTTACTACTCAAATACTTATATATGTATGTATATACATATATATGCATCTAACGGCTTAACGCTTGCTTACGTAGTTGCATCTGGATGCACAAGTGCATCTGCTGCAATTTGAAGCTTCTTCAAGCTGCCGAAAGATGCAACTGACAGAAACGAACCACTGGAAATTCTATTGCCGTTCGCACTACTGTTATAAGAGCGCATCGATTTCTTGGCTGAAATTTGACTTGACTATTTTATTGGACAATTTGGAATTTATAGGGGAAAAAAAATTAATGTATACGAGTATCGAATGGTAAGTTGAAAGTGACGTGAGTCTGGCTGCTTCCATTAAGGTAGCTAGACGTCGCTCGTAATATTGAGTGACGTTAACCAATAAAACAGTACCTTGACTGGCTTTTATTATTTTTTTTTCCTCGATAAATTTACCCCATTTCTTTATTCTTTCACGCGACCCTCCGCTGGCAGATGCTCAGCACGAACGAGTACGTCACTAGCAGCCGTTTATTCGAAATTACGAAGTATGTTTATCCACTCGGAAATATTTTAGCTCGCGTCGAGCAGGTGTCAGCGTCGGGACGCCCCTCACGTCAGCACTGTCGATATGCTTGTACTGGGATGGATAAGTGATTATATACGTATACAGAAGTCAGAGCGAAGTCAAGACGACGGAACGTTGAGAAGGTCTTTAATATACTGTCAAAACCGTGTAAATAGAGTTTTGAGCTTTTATAGATAAAAATAAAGAAAACTTGAAAATCCTTTAAAGGGAATCGTAAATTCGGTGAGTGCAACGTGGATCAATGTGAAAGATAAATTAATATCGTTTACCGGAAGTTTGTCAAATTTATCTTTACATAAGTTTTTCAAGAAAAGTAAAGCTATTCGGGAATGCTTTTTACGTTCTTGTTATTCTCGGAATTTTTTCTTAAAGCTCTTACATCCTACCCTACCCTTTCTTGGTGCAAGGCAAATTGGTTTAAGCACAGGATGCTCCGACTGCTTTGCATAGGACGTATACCTACATGATTTTGAGAGCTTTTCAAAAGCTCTCAGCGTGAGGATAAGTACGTACGATTGTATTCTGCGAAACGGTAGGAAATTCAGAAAAGCTCGACGTCTTCTGGATAGACAAGTAGGCGAGCTTGAAGGATCCGTCGATCGAGAAGTTCCTCTTTGAAAAATACGTCAATTCAACTTGTCTACCAAACTTAAATTGTCTGCCGGGAAAGAACTGGATTATCGATCGTTGGATTTTGGAAACGAGTTTTTAACGCTAAACCGAAGAAAGGCGGAGGGTCATCAAATTACGTGAAAGGCTTCGATTTCTTTTTTTTTTTTCAATTAAAAACTTTTCAACATACAACGACTCTGTGCAGCTGAGCTGTTTTAAGGGGATCGGGAAAATAAAGAGAAAGTAAGCAAAAAAAAGGAAAAATATATATAAACGAAAAAGAAAACTCAACGGAATCTTATCCGATTATTTCGGTGGAAGGTTATTACGTTATTACCGTCTTATTGTTAGTGTTATATTGAAGGTGATAAGTAGCGTCGCGACGCTCTGGGCAGAATCAGGAGACTCTGTAACGGAATTACACTGCATGCCATGAAATTTGCTTCCCTCGTGTAGAAATAGTTGAGAAAATTCCAGGGTTGCACGAGTTACGTGAATTTTGACTTGAACTACTTATGGCGTTTTTAATTTTTTGAGTAATTTATTTTGACTGTTGGGAAAGAATGAGAGCGGGAGAGGGGGATCTTTTAATCCTTTTTGATAATTTAAAAGAAAGAGGAACGAAAGAAAGGCTTCGTAAATGCTTGCAAATTTAATAAAGAAAAGAGAAAAAGCTGAAACAAACAAAAATGGGGATTGTAATCAGCGACGTTGGTTAACATTTAAAATTGGAAAATTTTCAAAGAAAATTAATTTGCTCGCGTATACATACGCAGTCACTGCTATCATCTCATTCCTTTAACGATTAAGGTCTTGAGAATCCTATTGTAAATGGCTCGTATATCCCCTTTGTCAAGGAATCACCATGGCAACTGAATAATATATGGATGTTTTTCTCGAGTCGTGAACTCGATGTGAAAATACATCCAGCATCCCTGGCTCGACTTGATACAAAGGATCTTATACCAAGGGTTTTATCTTGCATTGTGAAAAGTTCTTGAAATTTATTTTAACGCGAATTTCACCCTCGAATCTTTCACGAAATTCTGGGTGATTGTTGATTCTCAGCTGGAGAAAGAAAAACCAGAAGAAAAAAATACAGAGAAATTTTCCAGTAACTTCTGAAGCATATTTCTGATATAACGGGTAACCGGATTTTCTGAAATTCAAACTTAATCCGGATGCTTTAAATTGAAGTACTCGAGCAATGAGACAGGGACGCTAGCGAAATTGAAAATTTTTGAAAACATTTCCTACAATTTATTTTAGCCAAAAATTAAGTCCTGCCATTTTGAAACTCCGCGTACTCATACCCGTATACAATTTTTCGATAGGAGTTCGGATAAGGAACGACGAAATTTTAAAAATAAAGTATCTGCTGAGATTTTCAAAATCTTATCCCTATACTATATATGGTCAGTACATTCTTTAGACTTCCCCTATTTTCGTGAAATCTGGGTCGAACCCTTACGACTTCGCATTGGTGTAACGACTTTTCCTACCACACTCAAGAAACTTCTCCTTACATTAGTCTCTTCCACGGAATAAAAAAAAGAAAAAAGAGAAAGAGAGGTACGATCTTTCCTGTTTTATAAGAGAAATTCAGACTTGAAATTTTATCCCGTGAAAGAGACACTGAGACTCGCAATTCAGGAAGATAAGGTATGCCATAACAAAACTACGTACCTACGCAGAACCAGAAAGAAGCGTCTTACTGCTAGACAGTCTTTTTATTGGAATTCATGATTTATGTAGAGGATGAAGCATTCGAATGCCCAAGCTTTTTATACACTAGAAAATTCACAGGATATAGTACCTAAGTACGTATGGATAGACAGACAGATAGATCTCCAGGAGTAAGGAGAATTATGATAAAAGGATAGACATATAAAAGTATGCTACGTAAAAAAGAGAAAGAGAGAGAGAGAGAGGGGGGGGGAAGAGCTGGATGATAAAATAAAAAAAAAATAAAAGAAAGAAAAACGAGTGGATCCTGATGGCATGGAAGATCATCCAGCAGACTCCTGGCTGGTTTCACAAAATGGACATCCATCTTTCACGTCTAATAGGGAATCAAACTCTTCCGCTTTTTCAAAGCTACACACAGTAAATGACGTCGGTCGCGAAATTGCATAAGGCGTAATTTATCACATGGAAAACTTTTCGAGCGCGTCCCTTTAATGAAAGGAGATAATATATGACTTTGGATATAATATATAATATGTCAAGATTCTTGGACTGTGTAAAATGTAAATTGATATACGTTATATTATATACATATATGCAATACATAAAAAGTAAAAAATAGCACAACTCGATCAGGCTGCCATTATTCGCGAATCCGCGATGCGTCGTGACAGTTTGAGGAATTTTCGGCGAATTTCAAGAAAGTTCGAAATTTCCCGCTCATAAATTACCTATCCTACCGGAAGTAAGTAGCAGCGTAGCAAGAAGCCGATCAATTCTCTAGAAACACGACCTAAGGAATCATAAGGGATAATTCCAACATAGTTTGCTCCCTTCGGGAACTTTCGGTAATCTTCGTGAATTCATAGGAAACCGTCTGAAGCTTCGTTACTTATCCCAACGCGACTGACAGAAGCCGAACGTCTAACCGCATGCAGGCTTTACAGTGATAAGATACTAGATAGCCAGGAAGCTTATTATAACTTAACAGTTAACAAAGGTGAAAGGTCAACCATGACCAATAACTTTTCGGTCCATACAGCATCCATGAAAATGGTGAAAAATTGAATTTTTTTTCCAACAAAATATACGTCATTCATCATCATTTTATTCACTCTCGAATGGGTTGAATAAAGTTTAAGATAAATGTCCAGTGACTTAGGACCTGATTTTTACGCAGCATCCTTCTAGGATGGACCTGTAAAAATATATAAAAAAGATCAAGCTCCTCCTTATCATCTGATATTGAATAAATTGGGTAAAGGAGAACGTTCGAAAACCAGAGGGACGGGTTACGTAAATTTTTTGGTATTTTCTATATATCCAAAAAAAAGGAAGAACAGGGGAGATGGAAAACAAAAAACTGAAAAAAAAAAAGAAAGAATAAATCCCAGAAGGGTCGTGAGATTCATGAATATCCCAAGGACTCCTAGGAGTTCTCGCTGTAATATTTAACGAGAGGGAGAACCTTCGTTCCCAGGGTGCATCAACAAGGCGAATCCTACGCCCAAAGTCGAACTGGCAAACGGCCAATCAAGTTGACCCACTTCCGCCGACGGACAACAGCGATGATAAGCAATTCGCGTGAGACTGATTCGTCCTGATCGAATCTATATCGAAGAGATGACAGGTCTGGTATTTCCCCTAATCCGTCCTCGCCGGCAATACGACAGTCAGTTTCGATAATTGCCGCAGGGATCGCTAGTGGCGTTTATAGGAATGGAGTGGTAAGCCCTCGAACCTCATAGCCAGTACCATGACTGGGATTTAGCTGGTAAAAGCAAAGGGAAGTGACGTAGCTGTGATTCCATTATCGAGGAAAAGATAACGTAGTAGCTGCCCTTTAATGACATTTTGAACCTGGCGAAACGTTTCAAACGGTACCTAAGGCTTTTAGGGATTTACAGGGATTTATAGAAGATCGATGTAGCCGTTAGCTGTGGATTAGACTTTAATATTTGTAAGGTCATAAATTCTTCACGTTATTACACGTGCAACTGCGATTGTACTTGCAGTTAAAATTGCACCTGTCGCTATTTACCTTCGTCTCGTAGTATTGCAGAAGTCGGGCAAGAATTGCAAGACGCTTGCAGTGCAAAAAATAAGTTGTTTATCAGCCACCAAGAAAATTGCGAAATGAGAAAGATAAATGATAAAAAAAAAAGAATACGAGTGTCTAGAGAAAAAAAAAAGTCCAGCAGCACTTCGAGAGCTACGGAACTTGCGATAATGATTCTTATCGTTACTTTGAAATACGTTTTCTAAGATCCCGTCCGGCGACGCAACAAACTTTATTAATTCCCAGAGAAATAGTCAACAGGTAATTGTCTGTCGCCCTGACGCTCAACCTTCGACCTTTGAACTGTACACTCATTAACTAAGTACATCGGATCCAGCACTCGTACTCTTTAAAACTCATCCTTTTTCCAATTGCTCGACCCATCGAACATGATAGATTTCATCCCCTTGAAAACACACACATGCCACGCCCAGCGACCTTTGACCCACACGTATGTACCAGTAGTATAGAGAGACTGCACTTGAGCCATGTGTGTAAAGTGAACTCAACTGGAAAATTCAGAACGAACAGCATAAAGCAACATATACCCCCAGGAATAATCTAGTTATTTTACAGATTATATACCAGGTCCACGAGTATAATTTTTTTTGACAGTTCGTAAACAATGCAACCCTTAACAATGCACACGTGGCTTTTCATGAAATCACGAAAATACGTATGCTAGAATAAAAAGAAAATTAAATTTATACTTTTACCAAAACTTGTATACAAAGCCACGTGCACCTTGTTAGCGATTTCATTGTTTTCGACCTTTCAAAAAAAGCATAAAACTCATGAACAGACTGCACTTATCAGTCAATAGACAGTCAACGTTTCCCTTTAATTTTCAATGAGTCGTTCGAACTATATGCATACATTTATAAGATATAGATTTAACGATATCGACTGAGCACAGTATAGACATACGATGAGTATAAGATGAGCTATATGGTACATACATGTAGTAGTATAACTCACGTGTCCTGAGAAAATTGTACTTTTTACGTGCGCGTCCCAAGATGAAGCCAACGCTTTTATTACTCGCTTTAACGGATCAGCAGTAGTAACGGTGCTTGCAGTAGTAATGGACCAGAGCTTTCAGACATGTTTCGAGAATATATATATAATCAGTCTATAATATAATCTTACTGTAGAATTAAGACGGGAATAAATAAATAAATAATTTTTTTCTTCGATTCTTAAAATTATCATATTTTCCATATGAGATTCCACAGCCTCGTTATAAATTATTTAATACATTATTGATGGGTCTGTCTGTACGTCTGATTAAATATATATAATTTTATCGACATATGTACATACTCGTCAGAATCGGATCCCCTAATCTATAATCTGTTAAGCAAAGTTCACAAAGGGCATCAGTGACAGTTCATAGGACAGTTCCTGACAGTTCGTAGGATCGCAGTAGCAAAAGAGATAGCAGAGATGATATAAGGTAAAAGCGTCGCGACGTCGTACAAATGAAATTTCAATGGCGACAAATACGGTCCTTACGTCACATTAGGAAACACATGCGAAACGTAACGGCATCCTACGTAAATGGAGGTCCAGAGGTTGCCAAGAACGATTATCTCCGTGGGATGTAAAACGGCAATTTTTTGCATAGAGAATAAATTCGTATTTAACGCTATTATATTCGCCGGCATTCTATAATTTTCTATTCTGCTGTAAATATTCAAAATTAATTATTCCCATTCACCGAGTGCACTCGCGTGCGACAAATTAATTGAGCGTTAATTACGCTCTATGGCGAATGTACGTGGTAATAATAAAATAATTGATATTTGTGCGAGAAAAAATTTCAACTACCCCTTAAACCTTTTTCTCTTATCAATCAAACCCAATTCTCTTATCGCTCCATGACTCAGAGCTTCAAACGACAAGCAGGTTCCTATCGAGCGATTTCCATTAGTGTCAGGACCTTCGATAAAGCTGGGACTCTCTCGCAAATTGGTAGTGGTTCTCCACCAATTGGTCCATTAATTAACAAAGGTGCTATCCGTGGAGACGTCGACTCAAGGAGCTAGAATATCTCTACGTATCGATTGATAGGAAAGACGAAGGATGCTGTGTGAAAAGATAAGATGCATCGGAGATGCATTATATTTCTCAACCGTACAAATGATCTTTTACTACCGGATATTAATCCACGTCAATTGGAATCTGATTCTCCTTAATTATAAAAAATTCCACTAGAGTGCAACACAGTGATTCTTTCTTATTTTTTTATTTACATTTCTTATCTTCACTCCAGACCGATCTGATAACAGCAACGCGATATTCGTGGTTGGTTTCTTGCATTGACTGTACTGAGGATAAAATGTGGAGAAATAACTTGGATGGTGTCGAGGGGACATTTGCCTGGTGAAAATCCCTAGAATCTAGGTACACAGTACGGATACGGGACTCTATCCAAGTATAATGCATTATTCTACCTGTTGCCAGAAACGACCTAAGCCTACGATAAACTCGAGCCGATAACAACGTATATACAGGGTGTATCCTAGATACCTAGTAAATTCTACGTTAAGTAACTTCTTCAACTATTATAGAAGTATGTATTATATATAAGGAATGAAATTGAAGATTATTGAATCGTATCCGAATACGAGTTAAGATCGGACTGTTCACTCTTAGATATGACTGTTCACCCTTGTATAAAGTGGCTGATATTATAGCAGATTATACCAGGATAGAAAAAAGGGATTTTTTCCTAGTGAAAAATTCACTTAGAAAAATCTTAGGAAAAAATCCAAAAAATTTTTCTACTGGAATACTCATAGTGTATTTCAGTCTTATCTTTTATCCGGCAGTTTTCAGTCGTGTTAGAGACTATATTAAAAAAAAAAACAGTATATACATCGATATACAAAATCCCTTTATCTCCATACAAATATCAAAGAATGCACGATATCTATAATCTATACACGCGATAACGATAACGCCACTGCTACACTTATCAATAGAAAAATGTAAATGGGCCCTATGCCAATTTCGTAATAATTCAAAACGGCAGTAGGAATAGTGGATGCTTTTACCATAATTGGCAGAACGAGTCGATAGATTCGCGAATAAACGGCGAACGATACATGACCGGAATAAAAGTAAAATATTAAAATGAAATATCGCGCAGTTCTCCGTCGTCCCTTGCCGGAAGCAAGGAAGGTTCTTGAGGCCAGCGGATTTACGTTCAATTTCAACACCACGTGTTACCCTCGTGCTCGAATATTCGTTCCCAATATGGGTTTCTTTTCATTTTTTCCAGTCACCCCAGCAAAGAACCCCAAACGCCTCAAAAGTCAACCCTTAGCCAGTATCCAGCCGAGGGTAACAAGAGGCAGAGTGAGAGAGAAAAAATTACTCCACCATATATATATATATACTATGCTACGTGAGAATGAGAGAGAGGAAATGAGACACGTGAGGGTTGACATTCCGAAGCGCTTTATTGGATGTGAACATAGAGGTTTTGACGTTTCGTTGGACAGGTCCTATCTTATGCCTTGAACTATGACCTTCTACTATTACCTGCTCTTCCAGCTCCTGTCCAACCTGCAATTTCTTGGTTATCCCTCTCGGCACTACCACGAAGCACTACCCTCTGGAAGATCAGGGCAAATCGAGCTGGGCACCCAGTCCGCCCTTAGACACCGTATCGATTTTCCCTAATACAGCCAACTCGCACCCCTCGATAATATCCAACCATCATCGTACCTCGCTTAGTCTTAATTCGACCAGAACCATCCCCAAGTAATCATCAATCCACAGTACGTCGTTCTCGTTCTCATGGTTCACAAAATTAGCCCATGTCCATTTTTTTTTTCAATTTCCAAAGTACAAAACCCTTTTGATTCTTCCTGAGCAGACCCTAATAAGCTTGTACCTAACCCAAAGCTACACAGTCCAGAGAATTCGTCTGAGCTTGCACGCTTTGATCTCCTAGACGATAGATCAGGCTGGATGCAATATGGTGATGCGCGCATGCGCCTCAGCTCTCATTAGCAGATGTACGCTAATTGCATGGTATCGCATGAAACCCTTCCTGGCTCTGCAGATATCCTGGGCAATTTGCAATTTCGCAAGCGACCTTGTTTTAATAATGCGAGCGGCTGGCTACCGCCTAGGTCTTCTCTTAACAAGTGCCCTTGTAACGTTGATCCTGGAAACGAGTTTCCTTGAATACATTTTTAAACGGGATATCATTGTGAGATAATGAAATTTCGCCTTTCGGAAAAATTCATTAAAATCCAAGACCCTTGTACCTCTACAATTTTCAGTCCACCCCTAGAATTTACTGCGCATTGGGAAACCTTATCGACTTTTCTTTGGTACGAGAACCACTCGTGATAACCAAAGGAATTGCATGGGGAGGGGGATGGGGGGGGGGTGAAAACCATCGATCATATTTCAACTCCAGCTATTCTTAGGGAACCTACTGGAAATTTGTATCAGACCTGCGGTAAGTACTAAGAGAACATGGGTACGGTACTCTTTAGAAAAATCTGTAATATATATATATATATATATTATTATATAATATATAATATATAATATATTAGTGTATGACGTAACAGGAAAAGCACTAACTGGTGCATATACGCTTTGCCACCTTTTTCTAGCATATTTATCAAACTGGAAGACACTTTAGGGATGTAGACCAGGGGTTGATTTTCTTGCCACGTTAACTCGTGACCTTCCCAGACATTTATCATATAGCCCAGCCAAAACCATCCAAATTTGTGGCTGGAAGCCATTACCATCTGGGATGTGCAATTCCAAACTTTGTTTTCACACCCCTGTTCATCCCTTAGTTAGTTTTATTCCCACTGGACAAAACGTATATAATTTTATCCACTGCCGTTAACGAGACTTTTCCTTCGTTAATTATGGACATCAACATACGCAACTCCTATCTGGATAATTTATCCTAAACCACTTTAACCCTCCGCCCGTCCCTTTTTTTTTTTTGTCGACTCTACATTTTCCGTAACTATCTGGCCGCTCGCCTCATTTTCTCCAATTTATGAATCTCCCCGCCCATCGCGGAAGAGTCTGCCTCATCTCTGGATCATTTACCCAGGATACTCATGCACAGCATTCATCATCCACTCGCGCACTGGGATTTATCAGAAATTGAATTTTTTAGGGTTTCAATGTACCCTGATACGTAATGGAAGATTGGACCAATTCTTGAAGAGGTGTAAGGGTGATAATTGAATAATTTACTAAACAAACACCCTGTTAATTTTTGAGGGATGCTGTACCGATAGTCGAATTGACTAATCGGGAACTGGTTGATGTCCATCCACCAATTCATTCCTTATTGATGATCCGTATCATCCCCCGGTGGCTGTTACGGGTCAGCAAGCTCAAACTATCTGGACCACAATTTGAAGCAGGTAGTCAGAGCAGGGTGGCTCAACCTCGTTTCTCATAGCTTGACATTGTCTGGACCGATGGCCGCTTCATCCCTATTACGTGCCTCGCCTATTAAGCTTTTATCAGCGATTATTCCTGACGCTGTTATCAGTTTGATTTTACCCTATATTGATCTCGATGTGGATACCTGGGTTATGAGTCTCAGCTCACTTCCGGTACACTCGCTGACTCATTTGATCGTTTTGTTTGGAAGTCAATAAAAAAGACATAAAAAACACTTGAAAAATGACGTCACGTATTATCATTGATAAGGGACGACGAGGATCTATTCAGATTTTATATCAGCGATCGAGAACTTTTTTCTAGAATCTTCTCGAAAATTTCATCGGGACTCTAGATAACTACTTAAGTTTCGGAGCAAAGCGGGAAACGATAGTTCTGACAGTTCACGATTTCCGGAACTGTTTTATCAGGATCCTGGAGCTCTGAGATATTCTGAAATATATAAATTCGTAGGTATCGAATGTCGATCAATGAATATTTTCCTTCTGTCGTTAACATAGACACTCAGGAAAGTAGTGATCTCTTGAACGATTCCAGCCTGATCCTGGAAACAGAAAAAGCCACAACCCAGCTGCATATCCTGAATACGTATTTCGATGAAATTTTTCTATTTCAAGTCGAAGCACGTGACACTAGTCACGTCCAGGAAGAATTTCATAGATATTCCAAGATGACGATGGGTCGGGATACCGACAATGATAATAGCAGCAGTTATCCTAGATGGAAGTAAGCAAAGAATAATCTTCAAAACGTTTTCATAAAAACGATTCTTTTTACCTGAAAATTCTTCTACAGCATCATTTTGGTACATAGAAAAATGAGTTTTAAATCACATAGTGTCTTAACGTAACCTAACCTAACATAACCCTATAAAAAAAAATTCCCCTAGATGTCCCCACTGTCCTTAGGTATTCTAAATTTTGATTTTCTTTTGACAAAACAGCGTTGCCACGTCTTGTCAAAAATAGTAATTCATCTCGTTGTTATCGCCCAGGAACAAAAGACACTTAAGAATTCCTGAGGTATGGAAACTCTGATTCTTAAGTGTCTTTCCTGCCTACGTCAAGGGTGGAAACTAGTAAATCTCGCGCAACGTGTTTTCGCCATACCAGCCGAGTTGTTGGGCGAAAACGACTGGCAGAGTGAAAAGTGCGGAGGGATGCGTCGTCCCATGAAATTTACGAGAATTTCCTCGTGTTGCGTGTCGACGAGTTTATCGCAGCTCGCCGCGAAAGCAATAAACCGAAGAATTAGCAAGCTTGAGGAGCTTTGATGATCTCTTGAAACAGGGGCGTCTGTCTTTAGTGACTTTATTTTCGTTTTTTACCGTCCTCTAGAAACTTTCGCATATTCAGACAAATTCAATAGAAATGGCAGACGAAATTCTTGCCAATAGTAGTCGGTATAAAAATTTACGTTATAATTATGCGTCCTGCGCCATTGTTTTTTTTTTGTTTTTTTTTTTCAAAAAAAAAAAGGATCGTCCAAGACATTTTATTTAGAATAAAAAAAGTTTTTCCGTTTACCAGCAACAAACGTCAATTTCACTCTACGCTGATATCATATTATATTGGCTTTCAAAGTTTCGCCCACGGTGTCTGCCGTCTATAGAATTGCCAATATTACTAGGTAGAAAGATTCGCGTTATAATTACGCGACCCGCGCCAATGTCTTCCGATCATTTTTTTTAAAAAAAGGATCGTCCAAGAAATTTTATTTAGAATAAAAAAAGTTTTTCCGTTTACCAGCAACAAACATCAATTTGACTCTACGCTGATATCATATTATATTGGCTTTCAAAGTTTCGCCCATGGTGTCTGCCGTCTATAGAACGAAAAACGTTATACGATCCCGCAAGTCAAGCCGGACGGCAAATAACAACCGAGGTAAACAGAACTTTTTATTAGGTTTGCCTACTGTCGGCTGCGAAAAACAAATCGAATCTATGCGTCGTCACGGGACTGACGATAGTTGCAATTTTTATAGTTAGGAGAAGCAACAGCGTGAAATATCTAGTAAAACTACGTGCTACAGTAACGTTAGGTACTGTGTAATAAAAGGAGTAAAGTTTTGATTACCCTCTCTGGGTCGTGATTCCTCGCTTTTTAACTCAAGCCCACAATACTTTTACTGCACAAAATTCGAAGGATACCTGCAGCATCCCAGTCAAAGAAATTCGTCCAAAGGATTTTACCTTGAAGATGGCAAGAGAAATTGCACGGATTACGTTATCTGTGAAACTCCCTAATAAGTCTTCCGTACGTACAGAGAAATTCTTTCGTCCAAAGCCTCTATCTTGTCACACCGTTTTTCCTATCAACTTTTGTCAACTGTTTGAACATTTTATCTTCTTGCACCGTTTTTACTATCAACTATTGTCATCTGTGTGAACATTTTATCACCTATAGTATAACCTGTCACAGGGCTGACTGGAAGACCTGGGACGAATGTCCAATAAAAATTAACGCACACCGTTGGCTTGCAAATATCGTGCATTACACTCAATTAGACACGTGCATTATCAGTGCCGGAACGTGGTGTCAGGTCGTTGAAGGTCGTTACCATGGCGCCGGAATCCCATTACTTCGAATAAAGTCATCAGCGTGCCGCATGAGAGACGGAGGTGAGCTAAAAAAAATTAAACAATATTATATATATATATATATATATATATATTATTGTTCTCATAATTAAACAGCAATCTGATGATATTAAGAAAAATAACTATAGTACGTTTGGCAGGTACCTATTATGGCTAGGAATATAGCTGTATAAACAAAACGATATCAAAAGTTTCTAATCACGCTCGATATACTGCTATAATAATTTATGATAATTTCAGTATGATAAGAGGCGTCGTTCCAGAGACCGTCGCGACGTCCATCCCCTACAGGTACTTTCAGGTTCTCTACGAAAAGTGTAAATTGGCGGAACGTGTACTTAGCCAAGGTTAAAGTGCTTTCTGCCATTAATGAATTTTGAAAAAAAAAAAAGTTTGACGTCAGTTTATTAAATGAATGTGGATCTTCCGCGAGGGAGCGTAGAATGTGAAAAAGCTCGATACGAAAGAGAAGCATTTCCAAAGTATGAAGCTCCAGGGGTCCGCCATGTTCCTTTATCATTTTTTCCTTTTTTTTTCTTTTATCCTGTTATTCTCTCGTATCGTCACGCTTCTCTCGTCTGTTTCGTTCGACTTTTTTTTTAAAAAAAAACCGCTTTCTTCTCGCCGAGTGAAATCAATGCGCGACTTCTTAACGAACCAGAAGCGTCGACCCTCTACTCACCCTTACGTTCCCAGCCCAACCGACGTCTCCATCCACAAATTCTATTTCCTTTATTTCCACTAATTTTTTTCTGACCACCCGTTTTGTTTTCATTTTCTCCCCATTTGTCTCTTCATCCCTTAGGATCTACTCGGCCTAGCACCTACTACCCCTTCGTAGCGATGTAGCATTTTAAATAAGAGTAATAGCCGAGGTGGAAACTATTGGCCACCGTCTCTTATAGGAGGTGGCACGCGTCCCGACGTCGACTTAGCTTAATTAATATCCTAGGTAATTAATGTAACACCCACCTAAGTGAATCTCACCACCATTCCCAATCCTGCGAGAGCATTTGAATAATACTGGCCTTGCTGAATTATGCGATTCGCTTCAAGCTACCAGGATATACCCTGTTAGACATAACTATATCGTATAGCACTACTGATTACACGTGACCTAACCTAACATAATATAAAACCAAATGCTAATCTATTATCCATAACAATCATAATATTCTTGTACAATCTTTTTTTTTTACTTCATCAAATATTTATAACCAGTCGGAAGCTCGTTAAGCTTGTAGCTTTCTGATACGATAAGATTCCCACTCTAATTAAGCAGCTAATCTCATCTAAGGACGATCATCCCTTATTAGTCGTCCTTTGAAATAGATAATTTACCTCTCATCAGAGAACGACTTTATTAATGTACATAGAAGATGGAAAATCTTAATCATTAGAGCCAGCTATGAGAAGCCACCAATTGCAAGCTCAGTATATATGTATATAGTATATACCATATATGTACATATAAGCAGAACGCATAATAATAAGCGGATCGCGAACGAGACTTATACCCGTTAGAATAAAATTCAAATAAACCATGAATTAACCTTATTCCTTAGCGATGGGTAGGAATTAACGATTTATGCTAAAGGCCCTTAAGAAATATTACTTTATTACAGAATCCCCGCTAAATTCCAGTCTCCCTATCGAGCAACCAATCCCGCGCTATTCAGGGCGAATAAATTACGACGCCAGGGGGGTCATCCCTCTTTTGCGGCATCTGCGAGTTCATCCCCTTGCCTTAAGATCCGCGGCGACAACAGAACAATCCCTTAACGCAAGTCTAGCCCCATACCTGAGAATTTCACACTTAAACCCTTAATACCACCAAAATCCCCACGAACTTCCAACAGCGCCAACGGAGTAGAGCGATAAACAAGAAAGTTCAGCAAAACATGTATCTAGTTTTAAAAATAAATAATTATTATTTCCCATAAAAAAAATTAATTCCAATTCATCCTCCCAGTCCCGTATTCGCGGACCGTCTAATAAATTGATATCCCATACCGTCTGACCAGCGCGGTCTGTTTCCACTAGGTCAAGTAGTCAGCCACTGCAAACAGTCCGGCACGGACAGTCAATCACTTCGGAATTCACGAAACGGGGACGCACAAAGCTTTATGCAAGCTTTGTGCATTCCCAATGGCCTCCATAAGGTTACGTAGACGAGTGAACTTAACGATCTACATAGGCCGCCATACTCGCATATCCATGAGAGCTTTATGTCCCGTGTAATTTATACACGCTAAATCGGGGAAGGTTTAGCGCGAACCAAGCACACAGCACGTATGTGCTGTTCTATGATGTGTGTACAATATCTGTATGTATGTATATATGTTTCTGTATGTACTATACCGTACAAGGTAGGTTGCACATTTCTCTCTAGAAATTATAGGCTGTCTCAAACGACACGAAGTTAACCTCTGAACTTCTGAAATGGACCTGGGAACATGTGTGTGATGTGTACATATATATATATACGTATAGCAAGTAGTAAGAGAACCGTATACGACGTCCCGTGCCGACGTCTTTACTGACAAGAATTATCATCACGTTGGTAGCCTGCGAACTCAGGCAGCCTTAATTCCGGCGTCATCCTTTAACCGGGATATACGACTCCGTAGGGAAAGTTTCTAGCGAAAAAGTATAACCGCGGTTATCAGCTTCAAAGTTGTCTCGTTATCTTTCTTTGACTTCCTTTGAAATTTCTCGAGAGTGCTCTTTAACGTTTGCGCGTACAGGCCGAGGAGTGGGGTCGCGCGAGCAAGTATTCAGGTACGACGAGAACGGATAAAGTTTATTGTGCAGAGATTGAAGGGTCGAAGTTCACGGTGTACGAATAGAATGAAAAATTTCCATAGGATAGTTTCAGTAACGAAATATGTTATTCGCGAGCTAGAAATACGAATTGTACTTTGAAACTTTTAGGTTAGTCGTGTTCGAGTGGATATAACGTTACAAGTTTGGCAATCCTGTATCTGTTAAGGTCTGTAGGGCCTTGAAAAGGTATATAGGCACAGGACGTGGAACGTGAATTGAATCAGAAAGTCCATCAGTCTGAGAGGCTATTCTTTTTTTCTTTCTCTTTTTTTTCTCTTCTTTTACCCATAGGGTAATGTGGGGAAAGAAAAAGTTTTTAAACACTTTTCTGCGTAATGGCAATGGATCGATTTATTGTCTATAAGGATCTTTTAGCTGTTCGGCATTTAAATGGGGAGCTATGGTCTTGAACTGTTGGAAATATATATGGCTGCTCTGTGTATTTTTTGGCAACGGAAGCTGCCCGAACTACTTGACGGTCCAGAGGATGGTTTCTACTTTTCCCTTGCGAACTTTCCCCACTTCAGAAAGGAAAGGACCTAAGAGAAATCTACTGCTAGGCGTAATAAAGAATTCCTTTGGGCAGCTCGAATCGGTGATAAAGTTTCAAGTGCACTTCCGGTTTACGGATAGAGGCGATATGAGGGAAGAAAAGGAGGGAATTAAAAACTTCTTCGGTGTACACGTAATAAAGTTGACCAGGGACCATACAAAAATTATGGTCACTAACATAGTCGATGATTATAACGAAAAAAAAAATTTTTTGTTCTTATCTTACCCGTTAACCCTTTTGGTAAGGGAATTCGTATTCGTATCTTACGAGATAACGTATCTGCTACGTTGTGATTAGCGTAAAAAAATTTTGGATTTTTTTTTTCTTATACTGGATTACGTGGCACAGTGATTTTCATATGGTTTTCCCTCCACTACCCCCCCCCCCCTACCCGTTTCACATAAACTACAATTTTCCACCACGAACTATATTTCATGTCATTCAGGTAACACGGCTCCATTACGCTGATACTAAAACCCGGAAAACATACCTTATCTACGGTAGCAGGCCACACGCTCCAATCCTCTCAAAGTACCAAGGACAAAATCGATCTCCATAACGAGATACTTTTTTACGTATCGAACCAGGGCTTTAAAACCAGTCATATTAAAAACACCATAAACTATTAAACTGATAAGGACGAAAACACTAAAAATGAAACGCACGTGAAATTTTTCATCGGTGCGATCCAAAATTACGGTAGACAAAAGATCGCCTCTGATTTAATTCCAAAAATTTTCTAGTCTGACATCGACCCTGCTTTCATTGTCTTTTCGCAGTAAAAATGTCTCAATGGTCCAAACTGAAAGAAAAAAATTAAACAGGAAATCTATGGGAAGAGATTATCGACATGGCTGGTATCAGTGGGGCTGATAAGGCTAAGGCATGATGACGGGGGGGGAGGAGGGTCATTAAGAAATATAGGATTGACCAACTCAAAATGAAAGATTCCAGTCAGCACATAGACCATGTGGCAGAGACAGAGAATCTAATAGAGTTAGCTTTGCTGTACGTTACGTCACTAGCATTGTCCCTGAATATTCAGCAAGGGTTGGATTGTCGGTTTAATTGACCGAATTAGGTCTTGAATGTAGATAGGAATAGATAGCGTCGGTAACGAAACACCTGGACCAAAATTTCTAGAAAATATTCAGACTCCTGTCTAGCTTCGTATATGCCTTGAACATAGCGAAGCACGTGGTAAAAGCGTATCAGCTACATACGTGTATATATATGTGCACAAACTATATTTATTTCAGCCATTATGAATTTACGAGACACCTGGAGAATGGATGCATCGGAAATCTCTGACCTGAAAAAGCTTAAAATCAAGTAACCCGAAGTTGGCATTAATTTATTATGAGTTTACTTGAATCTCAAAAATACGAGTGTCGATCTGTACGCCCGTGAAGTTCTTTGTTGAAAAGTTACGTAACGCGTAGGTATATTCAGGCGAGATGGGAATTTAAGATCTTGCTCGATTTACGTAACGCCGTAAAAATTTTTATAACAGATACGAGAAGTGAATCTCCAAGACGTATGACGCAATTCAATTAATTAGGAAGTTAAGGATAGACGGTGTATTGGATTTACGTAACTTTAAACTAACCGGAGAACTGCGCATGCAAACGCTAATAATACTAATGACAGTTACGCAATTTCTAACGCACGTGTTAAACTTGCTTGTTTCAGATACTAACAGACAGAATAACCAGACGAGTTGCTTACGGATTCAGGATCGCACTATGTCATTGTTAAGGAAGCCGCATCGTCTCAAGTCCTGAGCGAGAAACTTCCGGTATAAGCATTAAGGGTGGAACTGGGATAAGGGTTGTGTGAGGCACAGGGAGAAGAGGGAAGAAGAACTGGAGACATATATCAATGAAGACTCTCCTTTAAAGGGAGTAAATCGCTAACCAGTGTATTCGCCTTAAGGTTGAGATTTGGTGGATTTGAATGTTCCTCCCTTAAACGAAACGCGGCTGGGGTGAGTTGTAAAAAAAAAAAGTTTTTTTTTTTGGAAATTCTATTTTTCACCAGTCTTTTCAATATGGGTCTGATTGACGAGGTACAGTCCTTTTTTTAAAATCAAATGGTATCCGTGTATTTTGATCACGTAGGAGCAATTGCCTGTATCTGAAAATCCGCAGATATCTTGTCGTTGTACGGTTTAAGGCAGGGAATAAGGTTTCATTTAAATTCTGAATATAAATCTTCAAAAGAGACAGACTCGCATTCACGGGGAACAGGTGTAGAATCCCCAGGAAACTCATTCTAACGATACGGCTATAAGTAGACTTTCCTGTCTGGTTACCAATTCGCACTGTAGCATACGGTCGAATAATGTATCTACCTGTTAAGGTAGAAAAGTAGACGATAAAAAAAAATTCTGATCGAATTACCCTTGTTAGAAAATCTAACTGAACCCTTTTTTTGTGTCAGGGGCGTAAGGAGTGGGTGGTTAAAACCCAAAAGAGTTAACCCTTTAAAGAAGAAAGGTCAGCAGGGGGGTGAAAGCGTATCTGTGGGCCCGTCGTGGTGTTGTCCGCCGGGGGTGGCGGTGGCGGAGGAGGAGGCGGGGTCGGCGGAGGGGGTGGTTGCCAAAGGAGGGAATTCGAAGCCCGGGGCGCTGGCCGTGGTGCCTCCTGCCTTGCCACCATCAGTTCCTCTGTTGCGGGAAGTGCTGGGGGTTGTGGCCCGGTGGTGGGCCTACCCTCGTATAAAAAGCGACCAGGTACCATTTTACGTAAATCCTAAAAAAAAGAAGCCGAAAAAAACGGGTGCCGAGACAAAGACTGATAAACGACCTAAAAGATCTAAGGGTTGAAATAATTTTCTTCAATTCACATCACGTAGAGGCGACTGAGAAAAATTTTCACTATAAAAAGTTCGCGAGGGTCGCTCTTAGGCCTCCGCGAGCAAACCTCATCAGGATGATCATCAAGGTGGGTTTCCTCGCGAAGGCTGCAAGGGTGGTTGACGCGTCTCCACGAGATTACAAAATTGGATGTACTCTGATAAGAAGACCCTGGAGATCGATTGAGGAATCTCGTTCGTGTCAAAGGTAGCGGTACTGCGTGGGGTCGGGGTGGCCGTGGACGCAGCAGAGAACGCGGGGGCGGCGGCGCGACCCTCCTTGGGTCCGGCGTCGCCCCCGCGACCTATACCTCAGGACTTCAGGGTGTTGGACCTGGACTGCGTGAGGTCGTCAACATCCTCGGCGAGAGGAATCAGGTTGGCACGTTAACTGGCGTGGGACCACCGGCAGGTGCACTGGAAAGCGATGACCCTGGAGATGAGGAAGAAGGAACCTCCCCGAAACGTCCACCAAAGCCACTTTACAGGCGACTTATCAACTACGTGAGACAAGCCTGGACCGGCGTGAAGTTTGCACTAGGTACATTAACGCTTACCTAACTATACTAATGCATGCGCTAACGTCTAGGACACACTTTATATATGCAAAATGTACACATACCTAAATGCACTTTGCTAAGTCAACTTTGGAAATATTTTTAACCTTAACAAAAAAAAATTCCAATTACGTCATACAAATGACAGTACAAAATCCACAGATTTCATTCGGCAGATAAAAAAGAATTGAACGAAAATTCAAATTAATCAAGTCCCATCCTGGTGAACAATAAACGTGAAGTTGGTCCCTGATGGATTTAGTCCATTATAAAAATGCATTTCATATCTCTCTACATGGTGCAACTGCATATGCATATTTGCTACGGTATCGTGCATAGGTATTATATACTTTGGGTATCACTGGAGTGAAGGGTGCATAATATCCATGTTCGAGTGCACCTATGCACTTCCGCCCTCTTGGTATTTGGTATTAGCTTGATCAGCATCCGGTTTCCAGCATGGAGAACACTTGACTAGTTTCACAGGAGTGAACAGTCGCGTCGATTTGTCTCTCGATACTTGAGTGCTTCGTCTACTAGTTAGCAGCTTGAGTATCGCTGTTAGTACGAGTAGGTATCCTGAAGATGCTAGATACTTTTACCACTCGTTTCTATTATATTGGCTATACTGACGTAATCACGTGACCTTTCTTTTTCATCCCTGTAGTAAGCACTAGCGCCATCTGTCCTTTCTCCGCGTAGTGATAAGTAACGAAGATTTCTATTCCATATAGATGTATATATATACACATGTATATTGCTTTTAGAACGTCCTCGTATCACGCAACACTTGCGAAACACTCGTGGCTCCCACTATCAAACACAAACATCCCCTTTCGGACGGTTCTCGTTATATTTTATCCGACTTCCGGTTCAACCCTGCCTTTATGCAAATTCATAGGGGATGCTTCCTGGAAGGAAAATTTTTTTTCAACCTCGTCTGCGTAACGATCCATGAAATCGAAGTGTCCAGGGTTGAAAAAAAAATTCCTCTCGATATTCCTACCCTTGGGAGAAACATTTTCTTTACAACCCTTAATATTCACACCCATATATTCATGACAGCCGTATAATCATTGTGTGCAATAAAAAAGCAGATCTTGATGGGATCAATATACAGGACTCTTTGAAGAACAGAAACCAAAGGGTTATGTTATACTTACATAAAATAAATAAAATTATTATACATCCCCTAATCATTGAAGAATAGAAACCAAAGGAGTATGTTATACGTACATACAATAAATACAATTATTATACATCCCCTAATGATACAGCAGAATCCCGTAGCTAATTATCGCGACTTTTCATCCCCTCGAAAACGAGTCGAACGCAGCCTAAAGCTTATTTCAGTTCGCACAACGCGCTACGTCATTATCAGTAATTTTAACCCAATTAAAGGGTTGTTAGGTTCAAGGGTGATTACACCCCTCCACCTGCCTAATAAAAAATGTCACCTTCTACATTTCACCTAATTTACATATCAAGAGTATTATTCTCACACTTATTCATTATCACCCTAAAAAAAAAAAGTCCGCAAACCATTATAACTACCAGCATTGAAAATCAGTATAATAAAATTTTATTCAGCAAATAAAACTGACTCCGATAACACGTAAAATTATACAACGCAAAGAATTCGCGAACGGTGCTATTTTTCAGGTCTCTGAACCAGATTCTACAGTTTCGCAAAGAGCATCGAATTTGCGCGCTCCAACGAGCCAAATTGTTCTCCGAGCAGCGGCGAAAAATCTCACACCTTTCGCAGTGCGCTTAATGCGTGTATTGTTTCCAACAAGTTCGAAAAAAAAGCGAATGGATCCAAAGAACAAAAAACTGCTGAAAAAAAAAATTAAACAACCATAGTAAAATTGCGTCATGTTTCTCACGTACGATTCGCAATGCTACAGCAAAGCCATGTGAGAAAAAGTATATAGACTTTATGTAGTTCGGTACATTGACCGCATATGCATATATATATATATATATATATATTTAAACATACACGGTCTATAGATCGACACATATTGAATGCAATTGTCAATCGAAGTGCAACGTAGAACATCAATGGGTGCAAATCCTCAGTCTGCTCTGATTGTCGAACACTGTAGTAGAATGGATGGCATGTGACGTCATTCTGTGCCAATGCCTTTCATCCCATAATGCAGAATCTAATATATGAAAGAGATAACAGCAGGAGTGACGTCAACCTATTTCTCCGTTACAAATAAGTATAGTAATACCGTACTGATGTAAAATATAAAAACAAAGATATCTCTGACGGAAATTGTTTGTACAAAAAATTCTAACCCAAAAAAAACCCTGGAAAATCATCTCACGGTACCAGAGTACAGTCGTGTCTAAAAATATACAGTTAAGCGCATAAGAAACTCAGAAAATGCCACGTATCAGGTATACCAGTAGTTCTCTGATATATGGGCAAGTTTTCATGCTCCGTATACGAGTCTTGTTTACATGCAGAAGAAATATGACTGAAAATATGAAACGAATATCGACAACTCGAAATGCGAGACTTTCCTAGTAGCTGTTATTTTTTTTCGTCTTTCAATTTGAAACAAAAGAATTGATATTCACTGTAGCCAGCCTATCGTAGATGCAACCGTGTTGTGTAGACACCTTTAAGGATTCCAATGGTTTTCTGAAAGACTGTCTGATCTTTTTTTTTTTTAGATAGCACAATCTCTTTGGTCTCGTTTTTCCTCTCGTTTGTATCAGACACTATGTAATATCGAAAAACGAAGGCTCCAAAGTTTCCTCGTATGGTTCATTTCTTGTTCCTCCCTCGTCTATTCCAGACGACTTCCTCTATTTCCGGTATACACGAAAAAAAAAAAAAAAAAAATTACAACAAAGGGTACACATCGAATACAATTTTTATTTGCTCTTACTGCTCTTTGCGACATTTTCAGAATCGACCGATAACAGGGACAACTGTAATTTCAACCGTTATAGAGATATCTTATTTTTCTGGAATACGACAGACGGAATTTTTTATTACAGAGGGAAGAAAAGGGAGAAACGTATTCGTGAAAGATATTCAAAAGCCAATTTGTATATTCATTGAAGTACTGATAAGGATCTTTGAGGCATTAATGATAAGCCCTTGGTCTTTCATCAACGAAACAAGTAAATTATGCATGGCGACCCGTGGTGACTCAACGTGCCAAATATCTTAACTGTGATATATTCTGTCTGGTTGACATTGAGAAACTGGCGGGAAATTTGAACGGAAGGAGGTTGATTTCAAAACTTCAGTGTCCTCGGACAGTTCTAGCCGTAATTACATGTTGGAAATGCCGCATTAAAACTTCCTTACTGTTTTCTCTGTCTCTCTCTCTTTCTCTCTCTCTCTCTCTCTCTCTCTCTCTCTCTCTCTCTCTCTCTCTCTCTCTCTCTCTCTCTTTCGCACAAGAATTGAGACGCCGAGGATGTGGGAGGGTCGTAGGGCTGGGGGTTGGTCGCGAACTGAATAGCTTTAGAGGTTCTGACAGTTTGGCGAGGCCCCCCTTCCCAGCTTGTATTAAAGCTACTTTGTTACTGTGGTAACCTTTCTCATTCCTTTTTGACCTACGACCTTACTGATCACTGTCTGACCTTCAGGGTCCAGCCACTCATCGTTTAATAGGAGTTTGCGATATAATGTGGAATCTTGTATAGACCATGCAAAATGGTAAATCAATCGTCTGCCTGGTACCTAAAATTTTTACCCGAATAAGACAGAGTATGAAAGGACCTTAAATACTTTAGAAAAAAAAAAAGATCAAAGAAAATGTGTCATTTTGGACATGATAAGAATCTCCTTTTTGTCTCTGAATTGCAGCAGAAATACGGATGGGATATAATACTGAACATAGAGTCTCCTTTATATTACCTCTTTTTGTTCTCGATTCAGGAATATACATATGTCGTGCACTCGAGTATCCTTACGTACATACATGGCGTATCCTTCGGGGTCCAATGACAAGATCCTTGACAAGGTTTATGGATCCTCGTGTCCTCAGGGAAATAGCATACTGTACCGGTCCTAAGTTTCAAATAGCTGGAATTCCAATACAGCGCCGCCCGTGGCAACTGCCGGCAATATTTTAGGGGACTCCCCGAGTTTCTTGCGAGTACAAGACTCCTGGGTGCAGCTGCAGTTTACATCAGAGAATACGTTGTATTTTTCTCGTTTAATGACCCTGAGACGTATTGGGATGGATGCAATTGGTCGAGGATAAAAATGGATGGACGAAAAATGTGATAAAAAAATATAATTTCGCTTCCAATGCAATTTCCGGTTTAACGACGTACATGCGTCTCCTTTGTCAAGGGGAGAAAGATTGTGGCCCCGGGTCAGAGAATGATCGGCGACTGGAAAATGAAAGATGAGAAAGAACCGAGGGAAACGGATGGGAAAAATAAAAAGTGAAAGTGAGACAGAAGAAAGGAGAAGGAAAGCAGAGCGATACATTGAAAGTCTCAGGAGTGATTCCCGATGAGACAAATGAAAGAGTTTAGGAATAACGTCACAGCCCTTGTCGCAACTGTCAAAGCATCGAGGCGCTTTTATCCGCGAAAATACTTGTCCGGCCTTTGAGATTGAGGAATCTGAAGACTTTCGGAGAAAAAAGATTTTGTCAAAGCCACGTAAAATCAAGTAAGCTAATGGAAAGGCTTAGTGGTTTATGTAGCTACAGGATGCTGTCAAGATTTTTCAGGATCTAAAATACATAGCGAACGGTCGACAAAGCATATTGGAAAAGCACCGAGTCCCGTTTTCATGTTTGCAAATTATATTCGCGTAACTTTTTTTTTCTCCCTCTATTCCCATTGAATAATCGATATGCAGGAGCAGAAGGATTATTTAAATTGCTAATATCCGCTTCCGGGACTCCATCAGCAATGACTCTCATATCTATTCTTATGCGATGCCATCGGTTCGAGAATTCATGAGAATAATAATTCCTTGTAAAATTCCAAATTGAAAGTCTTCGTTCCTAATAAAACTATAAAATTATACGAGACTTTTAATCCGAATACAACTGCATTTTGTAATGATGAAAGGTCAATATTTTTTTTTTGTTTTCTTCCCTTCAGACTCAGAATACGAAGAGGAGCAAACGCCAAGGTACCGACCTGACTCTCTCGCTAGTCTCTGCAGGGCAACAAGATTCACAGAGGCTGAGCTCAAGAGGATATATCGTGGATTCAAAGCAGAATGCCCCACGGGGGTTGTACGGGAGGAAACCTTCAAGTGCATCTATTCGCAGTTCTTTCCGCAAGGAGGTGAGCTCCCTATAATTTTATTGTCTCAATATTCCATCAAGATCCTGACTCTCGGAAGGCAATTCGTGCCTGGAATAAAAATTGTAATCAGACTCCACTCGGTGTATAGAGCTTCCGTTTGATCCTTAGACAAGGGGAAAAAAGGAGCAAACAGAAGAAAAAAAGTAAAAAGCCGCTTAAACCGTTCGCAAAACTTTCAATCGTTACGCATACAGCTCTATATCTATATAGTTCACCTTGTTTTACTGTACTGGAGGACAAGGGAGAAAATTTACCTGCGTTCGTAAATACGCACATTTTCTCCTATGCATATAGGTAGATTATTGTTTTATGCACATCATTTTTACGTACGCGTCAAGACCGTGTTACCTTTATGCAAATCTGAATTTGACGATTTGTTTGTCATCACTTACAAAAAGAAATAGGGATGCCAAGGAGTCAAATACGATGGGGAAGCTTTGCGAGGGGTTCGTCATACCCTTGTAAAAATACCTAAAACCTTTTGATACACCGGGTGTACCAAAGTAAAGCAGTGCTTTTTTCTCTCTGCCGAGATTTTATAGTCACGTACGAAAATTATTGTCGTGACTGTACCCTACGATTCGGTGGGAAATATAACAGGTGGGTCGTATGATCCAAATGACGAAATGACGAAGTACGATTAAATATTGGAAAGATCGAAAAAAAGAATTTTTCTTATACCAATCGAAAGCCTTCGGAGCGTTTACATGAAATATACTAAGCACCTTTGACTTATGTAGATAAATAAAACGCAACTCTCCGTCGCGAAAAATCACCCTTGATATGCTGTATTGCTTTTTTCTACTTCGACAGCCTCGAAGTCTCACTAGTATATTTGAAGTAGATTACCCTATATAAATATACGTAAAACAGATATAAAACGCACTCGTCTGTTCGCATTAGGCAAATCCAAAAGCGCGCAGTTACGTTAGTCGACTGTTTTTTTTTTTTTTTTCGCTGAGGAAATAGAAAACATCAGGGCTGCTTTGCTGGAAAATTATTGTCCCGCTACTGGTCGCAATCCCTCTTGGCTGTGACTGCAATCAAAAGTACAATCAAAGCCAGACCAGTATCGTACCGCTATTATTGTTATTGCTGTTGGCTACAGAGAAGCAGCAGCATCCAAAAGGAATCAAACGAAATCAAAAGTATCATGGATATATAGAATATATGTATGCCGATTAACATTGGATTACACGACTGTTGTTTTCATATAAGATCACTGATGACCAACACTGGACCACTGATGGACGGCAGATATCCGTGATAAGTTATCAGTCAACTTTATAATGAATTTTCATCTCATTTTAACTCAATCAAAATTTCAGGAGCTGTTTTAAAATTCTGTAAAAAATTCTTTGATTTTCCGTGTCAAAGTTACGGGATGTCGGGTAGGGATACTTAGGGGAGACCTTGATGTACGATTTGGAAAAAATTAATTTGGCACTTTTCCGAAAAAAAAAAGAAAAAAAATAACAAAAAAAATGGGTACAATTTCAAAGTGAGTAAGAATGGAGTGTGATAAGGGGATAGGAAAAGGAATATATCGGATCGCTTGACGGTTCCACATAAAATACAATCTCGCCTTGGCAATTTCTTGAGGCTTTAACGAGAAATAAGAGAAATTGGTGGTAGAAATAAAAGAAATAATAAAAAAGAAAGGTTAAAGAAGTCCAAGACAGCAATTAATTATCAAAGTTGTGTCGTTACTTCTCTGGAAAAGAAGTATTAAGTATGAGAGGTCCCACCCACGGGTATAACCTTCGACCCCCGTCATTCCTAAGAGAAAAGGTTGAATTCAGCACACGGGCTGGCAGGGGATGAAAACGTAAGGTGTAGGTATACGTTGAACGTGGCAGGAAGGATAAGGGAATAAGCGTGGCCAGTGAGCAGGATAAGTCAACCCTACCGCAGCGTATTATTTACAGGGGTGGCTTAATTAAAACCGAATTAAGCAAGCAGCGCCACTAAATTATGTCGCTTAATTAGATTTCTCGAGGCTCGACGGAGACTGAAAGAAATAATATTTCTGTACCTTGATTTTTACTTTACAAAAAAAGAAACCCGTGTGTGTCCCACCGTCTTTTATGTAAAAAAAAAAAAAATTTTTTCTCTATCCGATTATCCCACTACGAGATCTACCGTCCGATTCGCAGCATCCCTTCACTACTTGCGCGATAAGGAATTTAAGCATGTAAACTGACTTAGCCTCCTATCGGCAAGGAACACTCTACCCAAAATAGACCAGACATTTTGAAGCATTATCCAGGATGACAATTACAGCAGAAGATAAATTTCTCAGCCGAGTAATATATTCTCTTAATGATGAAAAGGGTTTCGGCTCTCGCAGCCTCCGAAAGATGGGACAGTTATCGGGTCCGTGAAGCACTCGGAGCCATCTGCCACGTCCTTAGCACGCCATTTTGTTTCTCCCCAGTGCTAAATGTTCCCAGCATCCCTCGCATGCACCATAACGAGCATCATGATTTACGTTACATTGGTACATGGTACAGTGGAAGCTGTGAGGGTATTAAAAAAAAATTACCAAAAAGAGGTAAATTACATAGCAACCATACGAATGGTCTGTTTCTCGACTCTTTAGAATTAAGGGGTGTCAGAAAAAAACTCGTTTCCAAATGTAAAATATTTTATAGTTGAAACCAGCTAAATGGACTCTACGTCACTTCCGCTTGACGCGCGCTTATAAATGTACAGAGAAAAAAATGAGTCACTTTCAACCCGTATTTGTTAGGAGTTTCCTAACAAATTGCTCGGGTCAAATAAAGCGGGGGAGGCGGTCGAGTACCAAGAAAATTGAAGTCCTTATTAAATCATATTATTAATCGAAAAAAAAAAAACGAAAAGAAATTTAACCCAAGAGAGAAATTTTATTATCTGACAATATTTAAGAGATAAGGATCTTCGCGAATAACGAAAACGCGAAAACCCTTTAATTCGTTTCACCTGATAAAATCGTTCAGTCGGATTTATACGCACCGTAAAAAAATGCATTTCTTTTTTTAGCTAACACCAGCCAGTACGCCCACTACGTCTTCAACACTCTGGACCAGGATCACAGCGGTTTACTAAGCTTCGAGGTGAGTCCTTTGTCACACTGAAGTTTTCTTTCCTATTTTTATTCCTACCTACCCTTATTTTTCTCTTTCTTCCATAGTATCTCTTTTCACAGCTAAGAGTCGCTTTATATCCTCGCGTGGCATCCCTTGGAAAATAAGTTATACCAGTGTAATGCCAACATCCGGGTAGCCTCGCGTACCCTGTACACCAGTCTCTTAAAATAACTTGCAAAACTGCCTCGCCGAACTTTATCCACTTTGCTCGAAAAGAAACTTTGAGAATATTATTAGAAAACGAGCGACTTCGACATAGACAACTTCACTGCTATGCTTAGCTAAAGATTTAACCGTACAATTATAGACACATGTATAAGAGGCTGTGACAATATGAAACTTGATGAAATTTTCAAAACTTTTCTCAAAAGGTAATTAACGTTAAAGACATTTTTTAATAGTAAAATTAAAAATTCCAAAATTTTCCTACACACTGTTAAACTCGTGGATTACACGAAGACAGATGAGCTTCGACAGGGCTGTCAAATTTATAAATGTTACCATAGACAAGTATAGATAAGACATCTAGTTTGGTACATGGTCGACCGAGACCCAGAAGTAGCTAAGGGAGTACCGAGTACAGCCGAAGTTTGCCGAGAATGCCCGAAGGAAGCTTACACGAGAACCTTCACTGCGAGATCGAGCTATGTTTCTTCTCGGATGCTGGGCTCTTTTTCCAATATTTTCTATACGCACGTGTTCCGTTCGTTCCGAAAACCCATCTTATCCGCCATTTTGGAAACTGTCTCCGTAGGTGATCTATATGGGACAATAGATATACCCTGATAGTAAATAGATCATCGGCCAAAAAGAGGGTTGCGCCTTTGTCTCATTCCCTTAAACCACAGTGACATCCTTTAATTGAATGAATTCAGCTCCCAAATAGTGGACCGAAAGTTGGTCCCATTAATCTCGAGCTCAATCTTCTTTTTTTATATCGACTGAACAATAAATAAGGGCAGTGAAAAGCTTGAAGGGAAAACTTAAAAGTTTGACTGAAAACGTCATTCCACTTGCGTCGTAAAATGAAGGATCATCCCCATTATTGTCGCTTGATTTTCTAGTTTAACGAGCGCCCGAGGGTGGCGCTGGTGAGCTCGAGTAAACGATCTTGTAATTAATGAGGAATTCTTCGAGAAGGTTACTTATGTATATAGCAAGGTATACGTACCGTTTGCCTTCGCCATTGTCATTCCCAGTATACAAGATTGTAGGGTAAAAAAAAAAAGTTCCGTTCACACGAAAGACAATGGCGACAGCCACTCACCAAGAAATAAAAGGTTGCGATTAATGCTAATTAGCGAGCAAACGTCGACCAGGTAAACCAATAATGAGGGAGGTTAATTATTCAAAGTTTACTGATTATTGGAAATTAACGCGGACTCAGTCACCCTCGCGACTCTCTGTGACGTAATCGATGGCCGAGACAGAGTGGGAACAAAAGAAAATGGATGAAAAAAAAAATTTTGAAAAATTTCCTCATACATTTCTCAGCGGGACACTGTGAGGAATATAAAGTAATGTAATTATACCATACTGCCGTGGGGGCTCTGTACTTTATATCTGAAGTGCAGTGTAATTACGAGTCTCGGTCCAAAGCCACACTCTGACTACAGCAACAGGAATAAAGATACACTCGAGACACGGCGGTTCGTATTAACTACAAATGGTGGAGTAGATTCAAGAAGAAAAATATGTAGATAGAAAAAAAAATATTAAAAAAATTGCAGCTAAAATTTTATCGCGCTGTAGCTATACTTTTTTTTTATCTTTTTTTTTTTATTACTACTTGATGGTATACTCGTCAGCTGTATTTATCTTATTAATCCCAGCTTCGTTACCGTATAAGATGAAGCCATTTAGTAAATGGTACAGGGCCATCTCATTTAGGAACCCTGGAGACGTATTCGAGATGCGCGAATCTTCAACCGACCTTAAAAAAAAATAAAGAGCAGCACAGGGCAGCCAACCTTATTAAAAATTCATGACGAACCCTGGGATGACCCGATAGAAATGACCATTCTGCCTTCATACGACAGTAGGGGTGTCTGGATTGGGAACAAGGACGAACCCTGACTTCTTCGGAAGGGTAGTTCTCCCTTGTTACTCTCTTCGCGAAATAAAGGTTTAAAGGTCTCGCAGAGGGTCGCTGGGGGTTAAATATTTGATAAGCCAAAGTCGGTCAGAGGGAAGTCGTGGTTATCGGATCGGACACGATAACCTCAGAGGGTCGCATTGCGCCAGAAAAGAGGTTGAAAGAGTTTGTCCTACCGCATACGATTTCCAGTCCTGCCTCTTGTGCGTTCGCGACGTCAAATGCAAATGGGCGATGGTGATTCGGCCTTGCGTATTTCTGTATTTCTGGGTGAACGAGGGTCGGACAGAAGGAGGATACGGGAGAGAGAGAGAGAAAAAAAAAGAAAAAAAAAAGGATAGAGGGATAAATGTAGCGGTAAGAAAAATTCACAGTCATTTATATTTTCGGCGGATGTTCGCCAGAAGGGTGAAATTTAATGAGTTGTAACTATACGTAGCGTTTAATCAAGCACGAGAACCTACCCCGTAGGATAATCCCCGGAGCTCAAAACTAACCCCCTAAAACTACCCCTATATAAACGCGCGAGTAAAACACTGTAAATTTTATACCTGTCCCCGTACATATACAGATATACTTCCCACTTTTATTTCCACTGGATTTCAATCGCGATCGGCCACACGATTTAAAAACAAAAGGGTTAAACTCAGAGTCCCTCGGCCAAACAAGGGACGAAAAGTCCCCTATTTAATTTACGAGCTTTCGCGCTTTCCAGAAGACGACGACCTGCGTTTCCCATTTTCTACTCAGACGGTAATTAAAGTGCTTTTACGCATGTCGTGAATTTTCATCCCCTATATTAAAATCCATCCTGTTACCCCTTTACCGACTTCGATGAGCTACCCTTAAACTCCTAGAGACGTACCCAATCTCCGTCCGCTTTTCCCAAATCGCATTAATATTTCCCGCGAGATTCGCTACACCTTTCTCTGAAGCCCAGAAAATTCTACAGGGTGTTCCGCAAGTGCGCACTGATTCAATTCCCTTATCGATTATCGATGACGTTACAGCTCGTTTCCAATATTGGAATTATTCATTAAGAAATACCAAGGGATGCTTGCGCGAGGCTCCCGCGTCATTTTACCCCGAGTCAATGAGAGCGTACTCAATAAGTCAGCACTGGAGGGTAGAAAAGCATTTTTTTTGTCGACAAGCAAACATAGAAACAGTCTTATAGCGAGCTAATGGTAAATACTGGCAACCATTTCGTACAAACAAGCCCTGTTGATTTAGGTGCTCGCGATTGCATTGAGTAACGAAAGACACGGCGGAGTCCTAACAGTAACTTTACACAGCGAAGAATTCGTACCCACTTAAGTCACCCGAACTTTTCTCGATTCTCCTCGAGAATATCGACCTACATAACCACCCCCTTAACCAGGTAAGGGCGCAACCTAACAATTTTTCACTTGGTAAAAGGGGTGTCCCATAAATAAAGATATTCCAAGGCATATACATATATATACATATATATAGCCTTAAACTGGGCGCGATAACCGTAAATGGGTTAACTACCCCAACACCCACCAAAACCAACCCTTGACTGCTCGATCACGTGCAATAAAAATTTTTAATAACTTCATTGTAGAAGCTGCCTTCACCATATTTTAGTCGAAACTTCAAATCATAGTCAGAGCCCACAACCCCTTTCGTTATAACACCACCCGTATAATTATTCCAAGATAAAAAAAAAAATTATACAACCTTTACTTCATAACGATTACTCACATAAAAAAAAAGGCGGCTACCCGAAATTCCCTAGGGAACGTTTAACGGCGAATCTACTTTACCGACGGGGATTTGTTAATAAATAATTACAGTACCGACTAGCAGAGCTACTAGCCATCCCTTCTTTGCGTATAGAATTACCAGACGCAAGAACGCCCAGATTACGGTCAGCCGCGTCCCGTCAAATCAAATTACCTGCAAACAACCCTTTAACGAAATTCTAACTTAAGCCTCTACATGAAAACGCTCTCTTCGCTCATTGGCTTGACTTCGCCACTTAACCGTGCAACACAACACGTATAGATAGGTCTAATCACATTATATATACATATATACAGAGCACAGCAATAGACAGCAGCAACCTATGCAAATTACTTACCCGTTCTGTTCTGTTTGCCACACGATTTACAGCTACTGCGTTCCGACTGCCGTTTGCTAGCCAGGAGTAGAGACTTTGAACGTATCGTTGATACCAGTAGCTTAGATACATCAGCATCCATAAGAAACGCGCTTGTCGTCTGCAGCATAAATTGCCTAAACAAAATAAGTTAAGAAATAAACAAGTATACGTCTTAATATAAAGGTACCTTCACACATTGTCGATCGGTCACGAGTTAACACGTGTTTCCAATTGCATTAGCGTTTCACTACAGCTGATTCATTAATATTGTCGAACCGCTGACTTACACTATAATAACTGACAGTGGCGTGTTACGCGATCAAAAAGCCACGTAAATGTTCATTAGCTAATCGGTCACGCAACGCGTTATCCCACGCAAGAATCAACAATGGTTCTGTGCGGGTCAGACATTTTCAAATTAAACGTATACAAGCTTGTCCATGGAGTACTTATTTACTGGCATAGAGACAAGATATATATATATATTGGCTGATAAGACTTCCATATTCGTGATACCCGTGACGTGTTTCGCTAAAGGGTAAGATCAACGGACGAATATGGGATACGTCCAAGGGAACTATAAAGGGTTAGATAAGGTTAGGTTTAGGTGATATGATTTAGGTTAAGTTTGTCAAGCTTTTAGCCAGGATAAAGCAGCCACAAGGTGGACTCTAGGTAACCGCAAGCTCGCACGGAGCGTTAAGCTCCCGATCGTGGTAGCTAAGTCCAGGGTTGGCTCTGGGTCGCCCAGCATCTATGTAATAGGCCGCCAATAAGCTCATCGGAATCCCGTCTCTGTGGAGTTCGGTCGGGTTCGGCTTGACTCGGTAATTATCGGAGGTTACTACGTGTTCTTTGAGGATTTCGGCATTTTTCACGGTCACGTGGTACAGTGATCAGGTTTGATAATTATGTTTACAGATAACTTTATGTTTTCCTTTATAACGGTGTATATATATAGGTATAATGGTAGTTGAGGGCTGATTTATATATACTGAGTGGGTAGCCGCTTTGACGTACCGTAGAAAAAAAAAATGCTGAATGGCTAATATCAATGGATGGGTATTACATGATACAGAATGGATCAAAGATTGTGAGAAATTCTCCATTCTATTCGAAATTGGTGTTAGCGATGTAAAATGGAGGACTCTGGAAACTTTAGATCCCGGATGTAAGTAAGATTAAGTGTTGCCAAGCGCGATGTATGCCCGGCTTAGCGGTTGAACTAAAATTTATACATCAGAAGGCTTCGCAAGGGAACACTGTGTAGGGTTGAATAGATATATACATTACACTACTTACACTCCCTTGTGGACCTTCCACCTCTTCAACCAGCGGGAACATCACACTGTGCTTCCCATCTAGCAGCAGTCACCTTTAAAGCCAACGGGTGTTGGTTTAGCGATAACTTTTGAGGTTAGCAGAAGGAAAGATACCATTTGGCTTTTGAAACTTTATGGACTCTTCCTAGATAAATCCATATACTTGTCACTTAAAGTACTTTATGTATTTTTACACGAAACTGAAAACTGTACGTTAATATACTTCAAATAAACTTCACTGTCTCAGTGCGACTGGCCTGTCAACGCTTAACGCGTAGTACCGAACTTCCACCGCCAGGGGGAAAATTCCTTGATGTTTATTACAAAACTTTCATACCATACGTCTCATCTACTCGTCCTTCTGTTTTACCGACTCGCAATCTCCAACGAATATATTCACTTAGTATGGGCTCCACCTATCCCAACCACTATCCACTTTTATTCCTTTGCTTTGGCCAGACGCAATTTGCCGCACTAACAGCTTAGGTCGACATGCTTTTTGATCCCAGTTACTAACTGAGTCCCGTCGTGTCAACACAACGACCCGTGTCCACGAATCGAGTCAAAGGGAAGCTTCCCTTTTGTTCCCAACAATTGCGCTACGTGATTCCACCTCGCTTATTTCATTTTTATGCCGTTTCTTTACCTTCCTTTTATTTTTCTTCTTCTGTCCTGTAGTATGCCACCATTCCAATATTTCTCTTGTCGTATCTTCCACGTTCTTACGGACACTTGATTCTTTATCGGAAGGAACGCGAAAGCTGGTTCCCGTCTTCCATTTGTCTCTTTTCACTCTTTTATAACCTTTTCGAGACGTATACCTACCGCTGGCACGTATGACAGCAACGCGTGGATTCATAGCGTCCATATTTTTACGGACTCCGGCGGACTCTAAACGTCAAAGACAAATTGTGACAGAGCTTTTGTAACGGCAGGCGTTTCCCGTTAAATATCATCGTTTATTTCGCGGCACTCGCTGCTACGTATGGATTAACTTGGACAATTTATGGATCGACGCCGTGCAACGTTTCGGCGGTTCAAACTCGTCACTCCTGGACTTCCTCACTCTTCGGGTCAACGGCAGTCGAATGTTCGAGATTTAGGTCAATCTCCAAAGCTGCGAATGTCAGTCTGGCTTAGTTTTGGATTTCAAGCATAAGTATTTATTTGACCGTATAAAATAATGATTTTTATTATAAATTCTTTGTAGAATTGCCGATACTGTATTTTGCTGATAATCCGATACGATTAGTCTCCTCTTGATGACGATCGAAGAACGCGTGTCCTGTTTTCGAAAACTTGCCGAATTTACCAAATTATCAGGAAAACCAAGGACAGTGACTTTGAGTGCGTTGGAAGTTATAACTATTATATTAGCATATAAATATGAGAAATTGTTGGTATGTATTTTCTCTTATCTCTCTCTTTGAATCTCTCTTCACGCTATGGCTTCACTCTGCGAATTAGCTATCTCCTAAAGCCACAGCTATAGCTACAGCTAATGGTGAACTGACAGTAAAGTTTATTAGCCTACAGGCTATTTATTATCTGCTTCGTTATTAGTCTCATAGTTATTGTGCAATTAAATACAATTTCCAGACTGCATTCCATAATATTATGTCATTTCGGACAGCGTTCTATAAATTCGCAGCATCCTGCCTAGCTGTATCTGATGCAACGTGAATACACGGTATATTGAACAAGTCAATAAATTTCCTAGTGACTGATAAACGCAAATAATCAGCAGGTCTTCGTATCAATGATATATAATATCCATAAAATTTTCGTTATTTACGTGAAACAGAAGCGTTTAAAAAAAAAAGAAGGGGCAAAAAGACGCGTCGTCGTTTCGGTTGAAAACGCCGATATTCAATTATTTTTGAGTATTCGACTGAAAACACACGTTTACGCATCAATCGCGTGGCCAATGCCAGTTTATACAACCAATAAATATCTACATATGCCAGAATGAAATAGGTTGGACTGCAGCTACATCCAGTATTAACCCCTATTTTGACCCCTTGGATGTTCGTAAAATCCCTAAAAAAAAAAAAAAGATTTAAAGGAAAAAATAAATGTTCCAAAAATGAGTACACCAAATTTATTCTGAATTTCAGGACTTTGTCATGGGTCTGAGTATCCTCTCGCGTGGATCAATGGACGAGAAGCTGCGCTGGACCTTCTCGCTCTATGATATCAACGGGGATGGTTGCATAACAAGAGATGAGATGACTGATATCGTAACAGCGGTTTACGAACTCATGGGAAAGTTTGCTGATCCTAATCTGGACCACGAGGGTGTACGAGATAAGGTCGATCGGATGTTTCAGGTAAAATTTCATCATGAGAGAAACATAATATTGCATTAGCATAGACAGTATTACTAATAAATATATTGACAACCCTTTGAATCTTAATATTTAAAATTATTTTTTCTATCTTCGTTCAAGGGATGACAATAAAAATTTAACGAGTCCGACGTGAGCGCTCTTTCGTTTTGAAAATTGATAAAGTACATACTCATCGGCCATTTTCTTAAAAATATTCACATGAGCATGATATTCTCGAATAAAATAACATGAGTTTCCTCGATATTGGAAACTCACTGCGCTCGTATAAAGTCCGAGATAAAAAGACAGCACACGTCCCGGAAATCACGGACCAGGCAGGAATCAAATCGCGAGAAAAATCCATCACTGAAGGATCCTCGTGGAAATGGAATACGTAGCAGGAGAGATCAGACGGTAAAATACGTGACCAGGAAATGACGACGTCGGCAACAGGAAAGAGATTTTCTCAAAAGCTGTCATTGGATTCGTATCCTTCAAACTGGGCAAAATATCTGCACGAGAAATGTAGCCTCGTAACCTTAAAAATCCGTAGCAACCCTTTTTCTATCACGAGGATGAATTTACGAGACGAACCCATACCCATCTGTTAGACTTGACCATCTTGTGATTCTGTTTCACAGTTTCACTGTTTCACACAACTTGAATTATTCACCCCGAGTATCCGAGTAACTAGAAGGGTTTAAATCGAGGGTGGAAAAAGTACGTAAATACTTAGTCACGTGAAGTTGGTAACTGAAATAGTGAAACTTGTCAGTGGTTTTATCCAGTGACAAATCGGCCAATCGATAATCACTAGACTAGTATCTAGAGAATTTCTTTGGGCACTAGGTATACATATACAAGTCACTTATAGAGTTCATGGACGCCGAGCGTCGGCGTCCGTGGCTTTGAGGAAAATTGCCCGAGCATTCGGAAAACCAGAGCGCTTATGTCGATTACGACGCTCAAACGAGTTTATGCGAAAGTTAGGCAAAAGAGACTTTCGGACTCCACCGACTCGCGTTGGTATTACTTGGACGTAATATTCTCTATAGTAAATCCCCTAGATTAAAGTATATATACGAGGGAGAATAATTGAGAAGGTAAACAGGATATCCGAGAATGTTATTCCCTTTGAAGTTTCGTTTAGATTTCACCCTTAAATAAACGAATTTTTACCGAGTATTCATAGTGCCGACAGTGCTGCCATCCTTCGGCAAAATAGTTATGGACTATATAACAGAACATTCAAACACTGTCAGTCAGCACTAATTAACCCCATTTTGACTCGGAAGATCTTAAAACAATTGAGATCCTACTGAATAAGTAATCGACGCCAAGTTCATCACGATCTGTCCCAGTCTACTCAAAAACAATAATTCCCTAGATCGACGGAATATTCTCAGTCCTAAACAAACACCTGGTTACACGCACCAGACTCGATAAACATACGTAGGTACATAGTGAAATTAACATTAGAAATGGATCGGACCTCACACTTGTCGACTTTACCGAAAACGTTGGCCAGACTGGTCATTATCGGTGCTCTCTCTCTCTCTCTCTCTCTTTAATTTTAAGCACAATTAATTCCCTAGACGAAGATTCCCGAGCTTCAAAGTTACACGAGAAATAGTAACTAGAATGTCAAATCAAGCAGTACAATACAGATACAGCTAACACAAAGGATCTAAAGTCCTAGAGATACCCCCCCTATAGCACAGAGACAAATGGAGGATTTGAACCCTTTAATTTTTATTAACCCCAAGACGTAACATCCCTCGAACCCATAAAGCACCAAGGAGCCATAGAATCCCACGAGCACCCTTAAGTCTAGGTTCCCGAGGACTTTTGCAGAAAATATCAATTAAGTCACTTTTATCGTCGGCGACAGTGAGCCGGAGCGAGTCCTCAGAGCTTTAAGGGTAGTTAGAGGGATGAAAGGGACGCTCGAGTAAGACTTGATGTAAAATTCTCACGACTCCTCAAACTACACGAATCCTCCCTCCTTGTTTATGAGAAACTCCTTTTCCATCCCCTGTTAAAAGCAGTCAACCCTTTTTGTTTTACTCTCCAGCACCCTGCCGTCTCGGGCAAAGCAACCCCTTCGAGAGGAGGGCGCTGCTATTATATACGAGGCTAAAAATAATAGTAGAGATAAGAAGCACCATAGTACCGCTCTTGGAAGACCTATCTGAAATGGTCCATTAAGTCGACCGGAACGACGCGATGCTTTATTCCCAAACTCATAAATTTCGGTATAATCGATTATCAAGAGTTTCAGTAGATCATTCGCGAAGAAAAATCACGTAAAATAAAATAAAGTATATCTAGCTATGCAATTAATAAATAATCTATAATAATTATTTATTATTTTATCTTATCAGCCCCCTTTCCCTCGTCGTGTCTTGAGCTCCTAAAAAAGTGCCTTTATGATTCGATCCATTCTTCGTGCTCTTTGTGCCGTTAATATATCTATGTATACCTACGTGCTATATCTATACGTACACCCATAAGTTCGTATTACGTAATGTATAAACCGAGAAGCCAAACGCAAACGCAAAGGCGATACCCGTTATAAGGGCAAATGCCTATTTACGGTTCAGACCTCCAAAGACCAAAGTCTCTCTGGCTCCCTGACTCCCCAGCAAGCTCAGCCAAGCACTAACTCAAGCAAGATCGTAAGCGCGCAAGAGTCCCCACGTAATTGCCTGTGGTTTCTGTTTATCTAAGAACCCTAAGGGCCTACCTCCCGTGTACCCAAGAGTAGCTTCGCTTGATTTTATTTTGCACGTACGCTTCTGTATGCTGCTTGACAATTTTTCATCCCTCCAAGACGCACTTGGGTTGTGCTTCGATGTAACCAGGATCTTTTGACACGAAGAATATCAAGATGCTAAAAGCAGAGCGTTAAATAAATTTTTAATTGAGAGCTAATTTAATTCGTTAATTCGTTAATATCATTTCTAAATAAATATTCTAATTGTATTCGGGCACTTTACTGCCAGCGAATTGAGATCTTTCTGCAAAAGGATCCTACTAGCACTGTACAGCATCCCTTAATTCACGAGAGACCGTACTAAAAGTCAACGCGATGTGTTGAATGTGTTCCCTTGATAGACGAACTTAACCCGGAACGGTGGTCTGCGCATGCGCGGTATTTTCATACGTATGTGACTAGTTTGGAATAAAAATACTGTAATCGGGTCAATGTTAATTGTAAAAGTTATTTTTTAAATATTTTATCAGCAATCTTCATGATGCGGGAGGATAAGGATTTGTAAGAGAAATGATATACGTATATATATATTTTTTTCCACTCAAGAAAATCCTGAGGGAATATCGATTGGCTTGGGAAATTCAAGACTAACGCATGGCGGCACTCTGTTTCCGGTTTGTACGGAGGCAAAACGTCAATGACGTCAATCCATATTCCGTTAACGGACGTCGTTACGATCATTAAACTTGGTCAACTATTTGCGAAGGTTGATTACTAGCAGGCGTTGTTCGAATTTTCGTGCAAATTGTTAGACGCCTTTTTGGTTTCGGACTGCCCGAACCTTCGGTGAATAACGGGTGGCTAATTGAGCGGGAAAATTCAAACTCGTCGCCTGGTAAAGTTTCCTCGTGAAAATTGAAGCCAGCGGCAAATCGGTTCGCGTGGAATTTATTATTGCTAAGGTTCCTTCGTCACGTACGTCTTGCTGTATATACATATATATGTAGCACTTGAGCATCGTAAGAGGATCTATTATCTAATTATTAACATTGCATTATTTCACGAGACAAAATGGCCACCAGGGGTAAACGGGACTGTCCGGGGAGACTGAGAACAAAAAAGTATATTTGCTTCTCCTTCGGAGGGGACATAATGGCGTCAACGTAAAACGTGTCAACGCGAACGAAACAGGATATCGAAGCTGAATTGAGGTCCAGGATAACTAGGGATCTAACGTTACCCCAGGGGCTGTATTAGTGGGAGCAGCCTTATATATAATTATGTTTGACGAACTGGAAACACTGTGTCGAAACAGTTAATTACGCGACAGGCTTCAGGCTAAAGTCTGTGAGGGGTGACGAAAATGATTATATTAAAAGAAAAAAGAAAAATCGTGTCACTCTTTCTGATAATGATAAAATTAATAAATTTAAGTGCGACTGTAGATATATTGATTGTGTATAACGGTATAAGTGACTGAATGACGATCCATGAAATCGAAAATTAATTAACGCTAGCGAATTGCGGATCTAGAGAGATTATCATTATATTTTATGAACGAGCAAGCAATGAAATTTTAATGGTGAATAACAGATCGAAAAAATGAGAGTATTGGGTCCTTGGTGGATTGTAGGTGTTATATATATTTTTAATTAAAAAAAAACAGAAGGAACACGCGTCGATGAGTATCAATTGGTGTTAATCAATGCAGTTGCTGACGTCGAATCGCGGGAGGGAAACATGTGTAACCGGCATAAACCGTCCTCGTTACTCGGTCGAGTCGGACACGGTTTGGCCTTAAATAAAAAAAAAAAAATCCAATAATTCGTCAATTGTTTCGACAAACTATTCACGGAATGATTAAATTCGAATTGAATGGAAATACAGGGAAGTCTTTGTAGGGTCGAGGATACCGGGTAACTCGTTAATTTGCAAAATGGATCGAGTTCGCGAAAGTTGATCGAACTAGAGCGAAGTAGCTCGGTAAAGGACACGAGTGAAGGATAATATAGAAAATGAGAATTAAACGAGGACGAGAATGAAATTAGAAAAAAAAATTTATCGAAAATTCGAATATTGGCGAAATCCAGTAACCGAGTGTATTGGTACAGTATAGATATATGCATACAAGCTTGTGAGATATTTGCAAAAATCCACACACGCACCTTCGGCCAAAGAAGCGTAAAATTCGCAAACGGTTGTTCCCTTTTCGAGTGAAAAATTTTATTTTCGCAATTGGAATTTCGCTAGGAAATTTAATAAAATTCGACAATTGCAGCTGCAGCAACGTCCACGTGGAGCAACAATGGTCGTGTCAAAATTTGAAATATTTTATTTCGATCAGTCGACTCGTATTTGCATACACGTCACTATGCTATAGTGCGAAAATCAGAGAGAGAGAGAGAGAGAGAGAGAGAGAGAGAGAGAGAGAGAGAGAGAGAGAGAGAGAGAGAGAGAGAGAGAGAGACAGAAAGAGTGCAAACAAATATTAAACTAAAATAGACAAAGAGAGGAAAGGGATGAAATTACATAGCGAGAGGAGCTGATGAGCCGTCGCTGCTAAAGCGCGATTTCAATTACCTATGCAGCTAACGACGCCAGGCGTCGGCTTTTGGTTCCATTAAAAGTGATAATAATTCTCGTGTCGCACCTGTCATCCCGAAAGCAGATGCAAAATACAAAAAAAACACACACCCATATAAACGTAAAGTATAATAAATCTTAAAAATACACATATGTTATATATACATTGTGGAGAAAAATAAAAAGAGAAAAAGCGAAACCCGAACATATCCTAGGCCGTGACCGGAAGTATCGAAGGAAAATAAATCTAAACACGACAATGCACGGAAGCCAAAATAGACAAATTTTCGCCCGGATCTGACCCGGGATCTCTTCTGCTGCCCGGGTGCCCAGGTTGCTCTGGTGATGATCTTCGTCCGGACCAGGTCAAGAGGTCCAGGTGGCAGAGTTTCACGCCCTGAGGTTGCTCCTGCTCCCTATCCTCTTCGGTAACTCAGATGATCCATCTCGGGACATGGGTACCGGCAGTAAAATGAAGAACGACATGGTCCATGGCCATGTCTTCCTCGATGCTGACCCCCTACTCAATTCGACAGCTGTCAGCCATGGAATGAAGGGGTCCAATGTTTTTGGATCAGCTTCCACTACCCCAGCTGTAGCCTCATAGTGATTCTCCTCCAGCGACGTGAGGATGATATATGCGGTGGCCGAATTTGTAACGCATAAAATGGTTTCAAAATCAAAATTAGCTCAGTACTCGACAATTTTCAAAATTCTGATCCTGGTCTTCTTGCCCGAAAATTTATGTAGCGCGATATCAAGGGACGGTACCACGTCCCGCGCGATAAGGACGAAAGCTAATCGTTTCGAGTGTTGTGACGGGAAATAACGTTACAATATATTTTTTTTCAGAAAATGGATGGCAACAAGGACGGGGTGGTGACGCTTTCCGAATTTCTGGAAGCATGTCGGGCTGATCCTGACATATCGGAAAGTATGGCGGCCCTGGACACGGCCTTCTGACACTCGGCGCGTCCTCGATACACACCCTGGACCTGAAGGAGTCCTTGCTGCCGATTAATCGCTCAATCACGCGCTTCCCGGACCTGGGAAGGTTTTCGGGGGTCCTGACCCCGCGATGAGGATCTAAGGCTGACATCGTGACGTCACTAACGAGAACGAAGTTCCTCGTCGCGAAATCGCAGGAAGAAATCGGAGGATGAAGAAGGTGGTAAAAAATCGTACGAGACTTTGTCTTGTCAAAGTTATCACGAGTGGGAGATGTGTGATAAGAAAAAAAGATACGAGGTCTTGTGGCAAATTTTTGGTTTTCGAAATTTGCCAATTTCCCATCTCGCGATATGTAAATCGACGGTGCCAAAGCATTACGCGTACTACCTTAATTCAATGATACTAGAGATAAGATGGATGAGAGATAACGAAAATCACACATGATAAGGGAATGCCCGTATCCTCGTATGTTACTACCGTACGTACACGAACGATTATGATATTAATATATGCAGAATGGAATTGTTCGTGTTGTTCATAATCAAGATCTCTGTGGAGTGGGAGGGGATAAAAAATTTTTTGAAATCTAAAAGGGGTTGTGATTCCAAAATACATGTGGAGGGAAGAGAAAGAAATAATTAATTAACAAATCATTTTTAAAAATGACACGTGTGTACGGATCTGACGCAAGATCTGGGGGGGTGGGTTTGTATCGTTATTTTTGAATTTTTTTTTTTTTGAAAATTATACGAAAATATACACGTACGAGAACCACTACTTATCTTAGCGTCTAACGAGCGCGAATAATTAAAAGGTTCTGTAAAGAATGCGTGTATAAGGAGGATAGCAGGAGAGGAATGCACTACTGTAGCGTAATGATAAAAAAAAATGAAACACGCTGTAGATTATAGAGCGAGCGTGACAATTAGATGTGTTGTTTCTAGTGTAAACTTAAGTAAACAAAGTTATTTATTTTTGTGACCGGTAACGATAAACTCGTTAAGTGATAGTTTTAATTAATGCGCTGCTATACAGATCGAATTTAACGGCGGACTCGCACGTTCGGTAGATGCGCGCGTGACTATATCTATACAGAGGATAAATTTATCCAAGTTCAAATTTGAGAGAGAAAAAAATCATTAACCAAAATTATTATTCATTTACATCACTGCCTAATTGTGCGATCAGTGGCAACGCGAGGATCGCGACGTATACGTTAATTACATTGGTATAACTGTGAGATGTACAAGATGATAATGATAAAAAAAAATTGATTGAAATTACTTAAAAATGCAAAAAAATTTTACCGAAACAGGTTATCAGTATAGACGCAGATTTGATTTGATCTTTGGCAGCGCATATTCTAGAGCCTAAGGTTTAACGTGTAAATTGAGATAAACAACGTACGTTATCTCATATCAACTCGATCACTACCGCAAGTCTTTGACGTTATTTCGTAAATGTATAAGAGAGCATAAATAATCTAAATCCGATAAGAGGGTGTGTACGAGAGCGGTTATCGGGATGAGAGGAAGATAAGGAGAGACAAAGAGTGGTAGGGATAAGGAGATGAGATGAAATCTCGACGCAAGATACATAAAAACCGTGAATAAACACACTCTCAATTCTTTAAACGGTAAAACTTGTCCGCTAATCATAAAGTCTAGAAATTAAAGAAGATAAGAGAACAATTCTATGGTGACATCCGTATTACTATATAATGCATAGTATCTGTACCGAATCATTTCTTGTCTTAGCGCAGCATCTCTGTATGGTACATATGCTACTTATCTACGCTACTCTCACTTATCTAAGAGCGCTCTTAACTCTGCATACTAACTTAAGCATCCTAGGGGAATAATCGACTGTATTAAAAAATATACAAAATTTGAGTCTGGCCCGGAATTGAATATTTGGAATATAGGTTTTTGATTTTTTTTTCCAAAATTTCGATAAGCGATTCGAGCTTGACGATCTTTTAGTATCGGGTAAATGTATACTTTATCGATTTCCACTGATTTTTGCGCCAATAGAAATGCATCGTCTGTCCGTTGTGTATCAAGCTTAATATCTGCTTATAGTACTGAAGCTTATATCTGATATTGAAAATTTATTGAAAATTTATTAGGAAAATTGACTTTTTACTTTCTTTCTTTCTGAAGTCATATTCTGTTTTTTTTTATGACAAACATAATTACGTCACTGGTCTCACTGATAGCCATATATATATGATAGTATCTTATCCACGCGCTACTCTGGAAGAAAAATAAAAATCAAATCAAAATTCTCAGTCGGTTCTATACTCGTATAAGATATGTATATCCTTACTATATTATCATCCTTTTTTTAGATATCTAGATAGCGATTCTATATACCAGTAGGAAACTACGGACTATCTTCTATCTAGATGAAATATTACAGTATCTCATCTTTACTCGTTAGCTAGGCATCGCGTTAGGCGGATCTGCAAAGGGAAACCTCGTTAAGAATGAAGCGTAACATGAGAGCGGAAACGAAGAAAACGACTGGAAAGGAAAGGATAATTTCAAACAAATTGCAAAAAGAGTTTCGCGCTTTTCCTTTTCTTCTAAGTGGCCGTTTTGACGTAACAAACGATTTCCAGACAATTTTCGTGGTATCATTCGAGTTTTAAAGGAATGGCTGGGCTGTGCTTGTAATGGCTGACAGATGGTCCAATCATAGACTATATGTATAATAGAAAAATAATAAGAGAACTTAAATCATTAAATTCATACGGCGTCTGAGATTAGTAGCTATGTAATAAGATCTAAGATACGCATCAGACATTTTTTTATTGCTTCTTTCTCTCAGATCACCTTTTCTTCTGACTCTCCCTTCCACGTTGCAGGCTTGAATTCACTGTTCAATGAAGGCTACTCGAATGACTTTTATTTGGGTCCATGCTCCTCTGTCAACATTCTATTATTGTCAGATGCTGTACGGCTAAAAACAGTTAAATAGATGAATTAATATATGATGTTAAATATGAAGGATTTTAAAGTTAAATATTCACATGGTGATATATTTTCAGTGTAAATCAAGTGTGTATGTATGTATAAATATGAATATTATCGCGGTAAGACTACGTGTCTCGTAGTTTTAAAATAACCCGTCTAAGATGTCGCGACAGTAGCCGTGATTTTACCTACAAAATGAAAAACGGGATTGAACTAACAGTTTGTAACAGTTTAAGGCAATCGTCTCTCAACGTCGGATGAGACTTATTCGACTCATTATTTTTTTTCTCTTGGAGGACGCGAAGAGAAAGCTGGCGAAATTTGGGAATCTCGGCAAAAATTGGACACGAGTGTGTAAAATAATCGTTTAAATGTTTATTGTTAAATGTTAGTGCAGATAAGAAAGAAATCTGTTTAAGAAGCCTATCCCACGTGTCCCGTGTCTGTGTTGAGAGCCATTTTGTCCTTGCGTCAAAGTTTTCGATGGGCAATTCCGTAAATTAATACGAAATGGTGCACCGTCATGCCATTTTCCATTATGCGGGAGTCCGCCGAACTAATGTCAAGACGTATCATATTATTTTACGTTAATTAAGAGACGCTCATTTTTACGGCCTGGAAAATTAATGTTTAAAAAAAAAATTCGAAAAAAATTTCCATTCCGAACACGGTTAGTTCGGAATTCTTTATACAGCAATCCGAGCGCGAGTCTAGAAAGATCATCACTTAAAATTATTTTCAATGGATACGCCATGCAAATTGAACATAAAGCATGGAGCAATTGAGTAGAGAAAATTAATCAAAATTTCATCAATTAATTAATATTGTCACAGCATCACTTACTCAGTATACGCTGCACTTTAACAGGTGCAGTCGCGTGAAACAATAAGGAGAAAACTTGTAGGCAAGCGACTAGCGTGACATTTTTCTTTGAATCATGTAAAAATAAACGTTGAGCCCGAAAGTGTAAATTGACTGCCACGTCGCTTGTCTGCAACGAAAATCACGTTACTGAATTCTCGACACTACCTAAGAGGGGTAGCTTCTGTTCTGTAATCTGTAACGTGTCAAAGGGTAGCTTTATCATATCAATGTAACGACATTCAAAAGATCAACTTTTACATTAGGTTGATGAGCTCGAAGACCCTCGAGGAATTGCCTACCGTCTTGGAATTGCTGGTATAATTATTCGGTGTAATTAGCGTGATATTGGTCATGAAATCGCTGCGTTCGAAGTCGACTTAGTTTATTCATGCCCAAGCCTAGGCCATTATGATAATTACCATTACTGATTAATTACTGTATTATACCTGGGAGTATGTAACTATTTTATAAATAAATAAATTACTAACGTTAACAATCTCTTATTCTGGTATTGTTATATAGTTTTTATTATATTAAGCGAATAGTTTATTGATTTTATTGATTTGGTAATTATAAACAGAAATGGAACAATGGTACACCGTTACTCATTACGTATAGTTTTACTTGACCTGACCGTAATAGCAATAGACTTTTATTTATATCTAATATTCATAAGACAGTATCGATTGCGAAAAACTTCACCATGCTGATTCTTAGGATTCTATTGATTTAAGTTACGTAACAAAAATTAATAACTCCCATCATTGATTCATTTCGCGTAGCTTGCTTCAAAGGCCGTTTATTTGAAACAGTATGTGGCGCGTTAACCAAACTCCTCACGGATTAAATATATTTATTCTCATTTATCTAGTTTTTTATGTTAATGGCAGCGATCACTTACACATAATTTGTTCCTCGACCACGTCGTCCAAAGACGACATCTTTATTGGAAAGGATCCGTTGGAGTGTAGGATTTTTCAGGATATCAGGTGCGAGGAATCTGGACTGTTGTCTGGTAAGAGGACTGAGTCGTAATAAGGAGATAGTGGATCTGTAACATGCACAAAAATAATATTGTATGCAGTGGATCTATACACAGTTACGAAGGTGTCTTTGATTCTTCTAATTGCTGACCGATATAGTCCCAGTATCTTCTTCGTATTTTGTCATACTTTTCAGACAGCTCTTTGCATAACTGAAACGCAGTATAAATTTGGTTTACTACATGCGATGAACTTATTGTTGCTTGCGTTGGTGTATTAAAAAATTATACCATTAGTGCATGATCAATGTGATATATTGATTCGGGTGGCTCATTTTCATTTTGCCTCTCTTGAGAAATATCTATTATACAGGCTAGTAAGTAATTGGTTCGGCAGCCTTTGTTGAACAGTTCTTTACACTTTTTTAGCACCTTTTCATTGTGTCCTAAGCCTCCGTTAGTGTCGTGCATCAATATGCTAAAATTTGATGATACTGGTTGTTATGACACTGTTGCGACAAATAGAAATATTATGGAATATTGCCTACCCTCTCAAATAATTCCAGGCACTTTCGTTTCCTTTCACCATCGTTATTTTGTTTAATGCAAAATCAACTTCCTGTTCTATTACATCTGGCTCAAATTTTGTAGTATTGCTTAACACGAAGTATCGTTGATTCCATGCTGAATTGTTTCTGACATCTTCCTCTAGTAATCGTTCGACATATGTCAGTTCCATGCCAAAGAGACTGCAAAAGAGAAAAATTCTCATGAAGTCATGTATACAATAATGTAAAATTATTATCTAACTTATGATTATCTTTACTAACTTGAAAGTCTTCATACACCATTGACGATGCTGCCAAGCATGATAATTTTTTGCATCCTTTCTCAGAATGTCTTCGGTAAATGCTAATTCTTCGCTGGCATCCTGAAGCCATTCGACAATGACTCTCCTATGATGCCAGACTTGATAATTTTTGGAATTATGCTTGATAACTACATCCACATATGTTAATTCTTTTTTCAAGTCTTTTCCTAACGCCTTTAAAATCTCCCTTCGATATTGCCATACTGTGTAATTTGCAGGATTCAAGGAGACACAATCTACAGTAAGTGCCAAGGCTCTTTCTGACTTTTCACCAGACTTCAGGATGGCCCGAAAGTAATCGTACACATCCTTAACTGTAAAACATAAAGATTACATTCATAGACACGATGAATGACATTTAATCTGTAAAATATTTAAGAAGAGGTCTATGATGGTATACATCAGTACAAAGACAAAATGTCAACGAAATAATATAAAAATGTATAAGAATTGTGATTTCAGGTTATAATAACTTACACTTGTTTGTATAAGCAATGGCCACAATTGGATGAGGACCATCGTCTTGTGGCAAAGGTGTTACGTCCTTCCATTCTTCCTTATCTTTGTAAGGGATCCACGGATCTCTGACTTCTTCACCGCCGTTTACTTCGTCGTCAGAACTGTCCGACATTTTAAAATTGTGCTACGAATAAATAACTAAAACCGATCGCAACTGACAGTTATGGCGCAAAGTGCGCTCTGCCGGCATCTTCCCGGCGCAGAATCCTACTTACACAAATTTACGAATATTTGAAGCATAGAGAACGTAATAAATTTTAATTAAAAGCTGGACAATCGTAAGAATTAACTAGTTTAACAAATACATCATATCTTGAAACTTGTAAAAGACTTATAACAGTCACATAATCCAATCCACTGGCTAGTAAGTAGTAGCCCGCGAAATAAGATATTTAAAAAATACAGTGTACCATCTTAATATTCCCTAGAAATAGGTCTTATTTTATATTGGCAACGGTAATAATCGAAACTCGTATGAGATTCTCGAAGAAACGTTGAAAACTTTGAAAAACGCCGCGTAGAGAACAAGTTCACATTTTGTATAATCGTAAGTAGTAATATGCATATCAATGCGTACTCTTTTCTAATGTTACTCTCATATAATATCTTATTTTAAGAAGCTGAATCGTTTCTTCAATTGCTTTATCGTGTTTTACAATAATGGAATCGGTATGCACTGTACTGATATTACCTCGAGTGCGCCGTGCACGTGTTCCGATGGCAGTCTTTAATTAAATAAACAAAAACTGCTTCAATCGCCATAATGTGAGTTAACAAGTTATAAAAGCATATTTGTTAAAAAGACATCACGCACTTGATAATTATTGTTTAATTAAAGATACCGTGCATTTCCGCTGTGAAAGAAATCTGCATAGGAAAATCGTTTGACAAAGGAAAGTGCTTGACTTGGATTCGAAATTAGAACAAACATGAAGACAAAGGTATTAAATAATAAATCCAAAACTCAAAAGTATGAGGCATTATCTAACTCGAAAAATGATAGTGAAAAATGTCATAATAATCATTTAAAAGATTACACATCGCTCAAAGAATCTAAATATCCCATGATTGTGCTTCATGATATTTTTCATGGAAATAGCAGTATTCTATCACAACGTTCTCTTGTATATAATATGGAAACAGATAGAAATAGAAATAATAATTTGGAAATAACTGTTTCCAAGGAATTAAGTTGCAGTAAACCAGAGGAGATGAAATTACCAATGAGAAAGAGGGGAAGACCAAAAAAGATACGTATTCAAAATTTACCTAAGGACAATAGTCCAAAACATAATAAGACTCTGGGCATCAAAAACAATAGTACAGTAAATGAAGAAGAAGAATGCAGGCTGGTACCTGGAATAACGAAGATTAAAACAGATAACAAAAATCAAATTAAACTTAGAGAATGTTCGGTGCCATTGGTTAGATGTACATTTAAGTGCCCATCCAATGCTTGTGAGGACAAAGGATTAATTGCAGGAACTAGTAAAAGTGAGGCACATAGTGTCTTGTCAATACAAAAATTAAATGGAACAGATGTTAATTCTTTGATGAAAGAAAGTGATTGCAGAGTGGATATTTCTTCAACCAAAGATGTTTCGTGCAGTGCTTCAAAAGATTCGAAACCTATATATGAATGTTTTACAAAGAAAAGTAATTCTTTAAAAAAGAATAAGTCTCACGATAGCTCTTTAAGAAATACAGCAAAAAGAAAATTACCACAAATAATTAATAATTGTGTCCTTCCTAAGCACACATTTGATGCTTCATTAATTTTACAAAATCGTTCAGTTGTGGATAGTGTGCATTCTTTTGACAAGAACAAAAAGCAAAAACATTTTGGTGATCGAAAACAGAGTTATATAGAAAATATAAAAAAAACAAATTCAAACGTTGAAACTTACAGCTACCCAGCGATTAAGTCACCAAAAAAAATAAATGAAAAAACCCAAAGTGCACAAATAATTTGTAATCAGTCCATGCCGCTACTTGACGAGACTATAACAGATAATGAAAATAATAATAATGATACAGAAAACAAGCCTTACTTTGAACATAATTTTTTGAAAAATAAGAATAGTTTTAAAACAGATAGCAACAAAATTCATTCTTCCAAAAGTGATTCTCATACTTTTATCAATGTAGAAGCGACAGCAGATAACAACATTACAGACGAGGACAATCAAATCGACATTGCTATTTCAGATTTCTTTAATTGTTGTATGAAAAACAGTATATCGAAAAACACAGCTTGTACCAAACACGATAATTCAAACGCCAATGAAATTGAAAAAATTTCGAGCCATCAAAGTGATGTCCAACAATCTACTCAGTTGATAAAGAATGAAAGACCAAAAACTGTACATACCAAGAAGAATGCATCAACGGAAACCAATGCTGATATAAATATTCCAAAACTTATCAAATGCAAGGAAGTCAATGAAACAGAGAGACTATATAACGAAGAACCCATTGAAGTGCAATCATTAACAACAAACAACTTACAGAAGTTTAACGCAATTGTGTCAAACTCAGAGACTACTTCATATGCTGAAAAGTATATCAAATCTGTTCAGGAAACTGAGAAGACCGTCGCGACGGACACAAATATTATAGAGAAATATAAAAATGAGAAACAGTCAATTGTGATCACATCTCAAAAACGAGGGTGGGCCCAACATACAGATACGAGTTCAGAAAAAGCAAATAAAAAAAAGATCAAATTAGATAGAAGCAGTTGGAAAAAGCGGAAATCGACAGAATCTAATTTAAACACTTTTCAGAGTGTATTGACCGATACCCGTGACACTTCTAATTTAAGTAAACCAAATGCCTCAACTATTAATGAAAATCGCAAGCCTATTTCATTTCATACAGGAAAGTCAGAAACGTCTAATATTATAGTAATAAAACCAGCTACCGTTGAAAATTTAGCAGCAGAGCCGAAGCAGCATTCCTTCAATTTAAAGGAACAGTCAAGGAGGAAAGAAATTGTCAACGTTAATAAATCACCAGTAGAACAATCAATGAGTGCTGAAGTTTCTCGATATGTTACGAAGAATGAAGATGCAGTTCATAAAGAAAACATGACAGCAAAAGATAAAATGGAGAATAATAATGATAGTGAAAATGATGATTGTATCTCTATTCTATGTGATCCTGATGTCATCGACGAGTAAGTATTAAAAATTTAGTTTTATTCTAACGTTTACTAAGCGCTATCTATAAAAAGTACGCAGTAATATTCATAAGCAATGTTTTTTCTAGTCTTACCAAAAATTTGGAAGAAAACTGTACAGATTTGACTGATTCAAATGCATCAGTTGGAGAATTCACATTGACAAAAAAGACATGGAACAATTATGTGGAAAAAATTAAACTGGAAGCTGACGAGGATTTAAAAAGATTCTCAGACTCAAATACTTACTCGGACATTACATTTATTAAAGATACCACAATAAAACCTACAGAAACCATAAAAACACAACCTGTTACATCAAACAATACAGTAACCGAAAAATCCTCAAAGGAAAGTCATGTTCCTTCTTTGCCTGCAAGGACAAATGTTAAAAGTAGATTAGGGTGCGAAGTCAATGGTAAAAAAGAAAACAATATTTCAGTGACTTCGCAACACATATTCTATGGACTTTGCTTTCAAAAATTGCAACATGGTTTGTGCTACAGAAGGAATTGCACCTACAATCATAATGTAGGTAAATTAGGTTTATAAATTTGTTACATTTTTACTAATCATTGATAAAAATCACCGTCTACTGCGGATACAATTATTCTTTTTTTTTTTCACAGTTAAACCACAATATGTTACATTTACATGAGAAAAGTTACGAGTACATACGTATGGTGATAGAATCTGCGATAAAATTTGAATATAAGTATTTTATTCAATACATATACACCAACGTGACAAGAAAGATAGAGCCAAAACAGATACTAGATTTGTGTACGCTGGTACGCAATGCCAATTTTTTAAATGATATCTGCGTGCAGAACACGATAGAGTCTTTAATGGAAAAGGAAAAGTCGATTGAAGAAGTAATCAATCAACTGAAATTTTTATCCGACGAAAAGGAAATAAACACGCTCTACTCGATGATTTTGCAGCATGCCGAAAAGAAAATAGCTTTTGGGAATTGGTGGAAAACGTTTCGGCATTTTTTTATCAAATCTATACCACCCGTCTCCTACGTCCGATTGATAATACAAGAATGTCTTTCCGCGCAAGATAACGAAGCGTTCATTAAAGATGTCGCTGTGAATTTAATAAACAAGCTAACCATCGGTTACTCACAGGCTCCAGAGTTACGCGATACATTACCATTATTTTTTAAACTACACGACAGAATTACACAGGTCCCTAGAAGCAGTACAAGTGTTAACCTACAAGTTGAACAGGATTATAGCCCATTTTCTGCCAATGTCAATCCGTTGGTAAAAACAATAACAAACTTGGACTTAGAAAGTAGAAATATTTCTAGCATTAAAAAGTCCGAGCAGTATGTCTCTCAGCTGTTGCGCTATACTAATCACAACACAGTTGATACAAGGGAACCAATGTTTGACCCACCTTGTAATTTATCAACGTTAGAAAGTCCAGTCAACAGCTTAGATAGTACAGTGCAAATGGATGTTTATGAAGTTGACAGAAGTAACATCCCCAGTAACGAAAGTACACAAATTGAAAGTGGTACTACAAATAACTCACCTGACGTTACTGATGTACCGTGGGTCATACACAGAATCGGTAAGAATTGCCAGAATATAAATATCAATTCAATTTTTCCTTCTCGCTACAAAACTGACCTTCATTCGTAGAAAACCTACCGGCACCAAGTTCGCCGTATCAGCATCGCTTCTGGAAATTTAACATTGATTTGACAAGTTTGAGACAAGGCATCCGACACAAAGATTACAAGCACGTACTTCAGATTCTTGAAAAATATTCAAAATATGAGAACAATATATTTTTGAAAGGATGCTATAATATGCTACGCAATAATATTATGTCGTCGGACGAACACTTAGTCAACATTATCAAGATTTCAGGTAATACACATTTTTCAAAAACATTAAGCACCTCTCTTTTAAGACAAGAAATTAGCTGGCCGTAAGACATTTTATGTTAGTTAACCAACGTCGCGCATCGCGGTAACGCGAAATGACTCTTAGTGTATATCCGTAAGGACACTAAAAGATTGATTATAATTTTGTGGCTCTAAAATGTCCTTTTCGTATCGCACTACGAATCGTTCGTGTTTTAGCTTTTAGTAACAGTCTTTTTTTTTAAGTGATGCAATCCAATTTATCGCATAACAAGAAAGAAGTTTTCTTTGATTTCGTTTTACGAGTATTACTACGTTCTCTTTCTCTCTCTTTCTCTCTCTCTCTCTCTTTTTATCGCTTTCTTTACTTTTGTTTCCTTCAGTGACTTTTATACCCGAGCCTAGGTTAGCAAAATTATATCTATAGTTTTTGTAATCAAATGTAAAGAGCACATATCTTTAATAAAATATATGAAATATACCAACAACAACAAAAATACAGTCTCTCTGTTCTTGAGACCTAACTGCTATCGTTTTACACGTTTTCAGTCCAAACTGGAATGAGCTCCACCTTGGAAGAGTCATTGTTCACCCTAGGCAGATACGTCTTAACAGAGCTAGCTGACAACGCATCGTGGGTATTAGCCTATAAGTTACTGAAAACACTTCAAATTTATGAATCGCGATTTAATGTTGGATTCATTTTGCTATCCGTCGAAATATATATAGCCAATGATCGCCCGCTAAAGGCCCTTGAGATTCTTAGACGTGAGTTCTACATTTTAACCCAAGCATAATGATGCACGATTAGCACCAAGTAGACAAGGGAGATATTTTTTATTCTCAAACAAACAAACAAAAAGAAAAACAAACATTTATTACAGAAACCAATGTCATTTTTACTAATCGAAAGAAATGGAAGATACCTAGCGAGAGTAGAGATGAAGATTTGCGGGTCATGATCATTCCGCTCTTACTAGAGTCGCTCTGCGGTAATTTTGTGGAAAGTGCATTCGCCTTATACGACACGTTACTAGGGGATCAATATTGCATTTACTTTCCAATAGGTAAGATAATTATTAAATATCAATAAGACACCGACTGTCCTCTTAAATGACGACGGCGAAGAATGAAGGCTATAGAAAGATATATTTTTTCCTCCTTTATTTTCAGACCTTCCACACTATGTAGATAAACTAGCGTTAGCGCTTTTGACAGCTGAGAAACATGATTTAATCATTGAACTGGCTAGACTATTGATACCCTACAACTTGATGCTACGACCAAATATATTCAGGGCAGTGATAGTAACGGCTACTACTCGCGACATAATATTAGCTAAGCAACTATTTCGGTACGGCGTCAAATTGGGAACGTATCAAGCGATAAAGGTTAATTATCAGGATTTTATAAGTCAAAATAATATAGAAAAAAAAAAGACAAGGAATATGGAGACCAATCAGGTTATGAAAACACTTCTGTATCTAAGCTACAATACCTTGCTTGTCTAATCTCTTGATTTTCATTTGTTAGCTAAATACTCCCATATTGCTAATTGTAAACACCAGTTGGACGGAGGAGGAAATGTATCTGGCGGTCACTGAATTAATTCAACAACTTTTCATGGAAATTGGACACGCGATTGATCACATAGGCATCAGGCAACTTGCAGTTTACGTGTCCTTTGAGGTAAGCCCAGTAGCGTTAATTAGGAAGCTTTCGATATTTTGCAGTAATAATTACAAATAATTTTTAATTACGTTGTAACATTGCAGACTATACTGTCTTCGAGGGAGCTCCAATTAAGCAAGGTCAGAAACTATGACAATAAACGCATCATTAGTGGCGCTAGGCAGGTGATGGAAAATATTTTGAAAAAAAGATTCGATCCGCCTCTTGGTTTTGTTAAATCGAGCAAAGATAAATTGGCCAAATTTAGTAGCAGCAAATTGCTCAGCTACATGAAATCTACACATGTAGCCTTGTGATACGTGACTCATTGAAATCCTAAGAATCTCAGAACTTATGTATAGAATTTTATCCTTATTTTCACATAGACACAGGATTGATAATGTACCGTTATCGTTATCAAATAATCCTTTCTTTTATTTCGACAAGAAGCCTGTATTCAAGACTACAGTGCTGCATAGTTCCTTTTAAGTTTTCTTTTTTTTATATACATTTTTTACGAAGTAAGAACGTAGACTGAATATCGATAACTAACTGCATATACGCTGGTCGTATCCCAGTACCGTCATCAATGTACAGTTATAAATCAATGATAACACTGATTTGATAAACAATAGAATATAAGACCTAACATTATGCGATAAGGAATTTTAGTTTAATTATTCAACGTCTGTTACATCGGCATGTGATATTAAGCTCTCAATTTTCCATCCAACAGTTGCAATATATGTATATATTTCAACAGCTGTTAGCATAGGCTTTATAAATATACTCATTTCGTTGACCCGTGCGTGACAGCAGAAAAATATTCTTGTATTTCATTTAATTGTAGGAAAAAACAAAAAATTACAAAACAAAAACTAAACAATAACTATAGACACTGATAACTGACTATATTATACAGTCCACGACATCACTCGCGTAGTTAATAAAAAATAACACGTCCTCGATAATCGCACTGCATTTAATAATAAAAATGTAAATAGCGCTAAAAAAAAGTCAATAGATCCGCCGCACGACGTGTCAATTGAAAAGCACATTTTGGTGATGACTTATATACACATCTATACACAATACAGTATACGTAAATATAAAGTAGTAGATTAATCAAACTCTGGAATATCGTCAAAGGAATAACCAGGAACCTTTCGATATGCAAGAACCGCAACTCTCACGTGATAAGCACCCGGTATAAACATCAACGCTCCCAAAATGATAACCGGCCACATCCGATCCGAGTACTGGAACAAAGAAATAACACCCGATCCAATCCACGGAATGTTTATGATAACTAATAAGTGTTTTATGATCCAACAGAAGAAAAGAAAGAAAAAAAAAAAAATAAATTGCGTTACCTTAGAATCGATGTGTCCGCTGACCATTAGGCTACCTATAATCAGCATAATAGTCCCCCCTACGAAGAGGAGTGCCGCTAAGGTTATCGCTTTCCATGGTATTTTAACTGGTGGACTTACGAACTGAAACAAACAGAAAAAGTGGGACGATTAAACCTTATAAGACTTTTACTAAAGTCTCATAACGTATATACCTCATACAATCATACCTCAACATACCTCAAATATATCACTATTTAATATTAATAAACAGCTGTACCTGAGAATCCACGAAACCATTATCGGTTTCGGTAAGTTGTGTGTAATCCACGTTGTCGAATTGCCTGCCGCCGCCTTTTCCTCTGAACATAGTCACCTTTTGCGTGTAATCTAAAAAATATATATATGCATTTATAAGAATATATGTATACATACTAAGCATTGATTCGACTTATGTTACAACGTCTTTTAAGTTTATGTAGTATGCATAATAAATTTATTGAAAAAAAAAAAGACATTTTTTGGGGTTAATTATTACTGCTATCGTGCTATATGGTGCCGCAACGTTTTTCATAGAGACCGTGCGATTTATCCATAATGTGATTGAACGTCCACCTTGACTATCCCTTAAACGTCTCGCTAAACATTGATTCCATTTTATAAAGAACCGTGACGAATGGATCGGACAATATCATAATATAAAAATAGAACGTGACCCTGCGCAGTTAACTGTGTCAACTAACCTGGAGGTGCTGAGACTCTCTCTCTCTCTTTTTCTACTTATATTCAGAAGTTAAAATTGAATACGAAGAAAGATTTCTACCGCGCTCATTGTTACGATGTAAATATTTAATTTTTATTCAGACCGTCACGTCAGGTCATTTGAAATCCGCCTGACGAATCAAATAAAGTTTATACAATTTTCAGATGAGTCTATTTAACGTAACAATGACTGACTTGGATGTAACGTGTGAAATTGTCTTGACTTAGATTAAAAATAGTTTACTTACTGATACTTGAATTCAGTTAAAGGAATAAACTCTTTTTAATGTAAACGTAGTGACGCCCTGCCCCCGTAATATACAGTCATCCGAGAGCGTCACTTGAATATTAAGAATTACGAAAAATTGACATAGTTTAACAATAAGCAAATATTTTATCCATAAATTTAATTCACAAGCGTACACAGTGTTTCTTTCATTTCTGCCAAAATACAATTGGACCATCGAAATGCGTGGTTCTTCCGCCAGATGGCGAAGGCGCGCCGAACTGTACAGTAGCGCCAGTGGCGTTATGGTGAACTACGTAATTATCATAGAAACAACAAGGTTTGTTCTAGGACCTTCGTTACGAATGGCCAGAGGAAGCGAGGCAATTTTAATCAATATATTTACCTGCTCGAAAACAACTCCACATATCTATAGTTAGATATATTCTCGAATCGAGTAGCCGATCAATATTCTATCAATCGATATAGAAATCTTCCATTACTCAAGGACTCCTAACGTCCGTCAAGGAAGACAGTTCGTGATTCGTTGTACAATTGATAATGACTGCCGATGACACAAGCACAAAGCACGATAATTATTATGGGATTAATAATACGTCCACACCTCTTATCCAGGTAGCCAATAATTATTCCTCGCAATACGTCTCGCTCTTGCGTTTAACGTTGAGAACCAAAAAAGATAATTATTCAGTGGCGTTTTGGATTTTGAATAATTTTCATATATACAGTGTCCGTAGATATAACGATGATTATATACGATAATCGTCGTTAAGTATCTTTTGGCTATAAATGCCGTTGACACAGTTTTCATGAAGCGCACGATTCTGTTCATTAATTTAATAATCTTTGCAGTTCGTCACTGAACTTTTTATTCGCGCGACGCACTTTCACGCAAGAGAGGGGCGTCTCGACGTGCTGTCTGGCCCCTATGCACGAAGTCTACGTTGTTGCACCTGCCGACGTCACGTGATTTTCAAACTCTAATTCTTTCCTAATACGTGCTACCCGTGTTGCCGTATTATCCGTAAACATATCAATTCTTTCTACTGTCTCTTTCCACGTCCTGAAACTGGATTGCTGAGAAACGGGATGGATCGATGTAACGCGGGAGAGGCTGCGGACAGCCGTTTCGCGTCGCGACGCCGACGCCAGTGCCGTGGCCATGAGGAAAACGCGGGAGCACCAAATAAGGACGTGACTCGGAGCCGGCGCGTCGGTTATATTTAAAATGTCAATATTTAATCATAATAATTTATAATGAATATATTAAACTGTATACAACAAAAATTTTCTTTCATAATCCACGTGCCGACGGTAACGCGCAATACTAGTTAACGATAAAAATTACTTTTATTTTAAATCAAATTTTTATTTAAATTACAGGCTGATTAGACGGGTCGATAAAATAGCGAAATTGCATAAAAATTAATATTGTAAATCAGCCATTGTTCTATATTCCTAGGAATTAAATTGCGAATCATAAATATCTACAAGTAGGATTCACCATTGATAATTACTGTATAAAGCTTACACGTGTATATGACTGTATAAAATAATATTACAGTTATAGGTATTTCATACTAGAATATATTTCCACCCGTGTCACCCACTACCCTGGATATTTATACAAATGCGTATAATAGATACAATGCAAAGACTAGATTGATGGATTGCAAGGATACAAAAGATATTATAACAGTAAATAGAATTTTGTACTAAAAAACAAAATTACATTAAACATCTAACCCCTAACAACTTACAGTGAATCGCGACGCAAAACCAACTACGCAATTTATCCAACAAGGGTAGTAAAGTATACACAATAAAACTGTATCCAAGTCCCTCACGAAACCTTCCCCTATAAAGTCCATAGAAGTGACACGCGACAGAGAAAGATGTAAAAATTAAAAAAACCAAAAACCTATAAATTTCATTACAAGTAGAATTTTTTTCTTAACCTTGCACCCCTGCCCAAACACATACCAGATACGCAACCAAAACGACATTCGATTATGCAATTGAATACCGTGCAATCTTACGAATTTACCGCAAAGCAGTATAACAGGGAAAATAAAAAAAAATAGCAATTTTTCATACGACCCCCATAAAAAAATAGGCCTCAAAGTTTTTTTATTTTTCAACAATGCCAATATGAGGGTTAAACGGTTGAAAAAGATATCCAGCATCCCTAGTTAAAATAAAAAAAAAAAATCAGTTTCACAGGACCTCAATGCAGGGGGCGCCACGATTTGGAATGCGGCACTGTTGCAGGTACGCTTGCGCCATGCGTTCTCGTATCTCGGTGGATAGACGAAGGAGGCCAGGGGCGGCAGTGCGGGTTCTGGGGGCGGCGAGGGCGGCTGCCTCCGTTGAAGTAACCCCTTGGCGACAACGGCACACGGCTCGCGATTTCGCATTAAGTCACCACCGCGTTCGAGCCTGGCCCGGGGTCCGAGATTCATCAGGCACCAACGCCTAGTGTCAGAAGACCTCGTCGAAAATACCAACCGATTACCCCCGATATTACATCGTCCCCACTCATTCAGGTAAATCAATATCCACGCTCAAATAATTTAAGCGATGCTCCTAGATTTCACCATCATCCAAAGGGGCCGGTTTCGCTAGGGATTTTTCGGGGGTGTTTTTCATTTTTCTTTTTTTCATCTCTCACGTTGACAATACTGCTTTAATTATTATTATTTTCTAGCGTACCGATAGTTTCACTGTGACATCCGGTCGCTTCCTTGGGGATGGGATTCAGACACGTTCCTGGGGCGCGGGTCGATTTGACCCAGGTGTCTGGTACAGGCTCTGCACGAGTGCATCACGTTTATCGATATGCAGCAGCTGTTTCCACCTTTTTTTTTTTCTTAGTCTGATTTTTGTTCGATTTTTTTTCTTTTATGGAATTTTATAAGGAAGTCGTTAATGCTCGGTACAGTTTTTAATCGAGGCAATTTTTTATTTTGCAGATCAATTTCGAAAGTGTGTTTTTTTGATTTTTGTCGATGGTGATGTATTTTTTTTTATAATCGACTTTCAACGTTTTTTTTACGGTATTACGGTAACGCTTGATTGTGTATTGCTGAAACGTTGGAAACCTTAGATACGCGGATATCTCAAGTGTTAAGGTATACAGGTAACTTCGACCCAGATATTAGCCAGCTTTTACTATACAAAACGTCAAATAGAATTATGTAAATTTGATATACGTCATTTCAATCGTTTTACTGGCTATAAAGTATAGTGCCACGATAAAGAGCAGATTACGTTTGAAATCAAAGCGTAAATCACCAAAAATACTAATCGCTACGGTATCTATGAAAATTTTTGAAATTTTCTTTTAAATAGACTTTTAAAAAATTCGAAAAAAAAATGCTCATAAATTTTATCAAGAATATTCGCAAATTTTCGGCGAATAAAATAAACATGTCTGCCATAAAGAGTCTACTCGTTAAATCCCATGATAACGTTATCCCAATTGTCCCTTTTCCTCGATAAAAACAGATAAAACGGGATAAGCTCATCCGCAAATCACGTTACTGACAATCGGTTCACCTGATAAGTACTTTTGATTCGATAACCCACATTACACCTGATAGTAGTCATATCTACGATATATGTCCAAAAACTCAAATTTGAATTCAGACTATCGTCTGCTACTATTAAAATAGTAGGGGGACCGAAAAGTAATCAAAATTTCTTCGATGAGCTCAATGTTTTTTGCCAGCAAACAAAATTTTCATTACTTTTCGGTCCCCCTGATATTTATGAATTGCATACAGTACATACGTGATGATAAAACATTGGATCTGATTTTGTAAAAAAAAAAATTTTTTTAATTTTTTAGCTTTGACAGGTAGCTAAAATTATGTATATTTAGTAACCCCTCTGAAATCCAATATATATATCTATACAATCTAATACAGCACGAGTATCAAAGTCTAATCTATAAATTTCGTAGTCGAAAGATTTAAGAGGGGTGGGTTCGCCAATATTAACTTGAGTCACGCAAAAAGCCCTTATTCCGATTGCGAATTAAACTTCGGAAAAATGAACGACCCCAAGAAACGACACCAGCACGAAATAATATTTGCATTACGAAACAAGAGTCGCTTTTGCCTGACGCCATTATCTTTTACGTAAGAACAATTGTTCTTGGTAAATTGCAATTTACAGAATTGTAAGAAGAAAAAAAAGACTACAGTAGCATAATAGCTCAGCATCTCCTTTACACTGGTAATATAAATAAGACTAATTTTTTTATTTCTCATTAAAACCAGCCAGGAGGTGGCAATTTTGCCGAAGAGTAAAAAAAAATAAGGGTAGAAATTATCAACCCTTATTAAAAGTCTACTTTGGGAATGCTTTTTGGAATCGCGTCGAATTGATGTTCATCTTGAAAAAAAAATAGGGGATGAAGGCAAAAGGGGTAGCAGGGATAAAATGAAACGCGTCCAAGACATTTTGCGAGTACAAATTTTTCACCCTCTTCCGGTCGCTCGATTCTATATGAAACGATGTACAGACTTCATCTCGTTGATCGATACAGCATCCAATTGTCTTTCGGATCAGCTGACCTTATCGCTTTATATGCTATCAGAAAATTACATAATGAATTGTATACCTGTCATTTGCAGTAACATTTAAAGCAAGAATTCTCACGAGTCCTTTATGCGCGCTTTTAAATTGTCTTTTCGGTGTGAACAATAAGCAACCCCCTAGTACCGTCCCGATGGACATGTATTTTTTCTACCCTCTTGTCCAGGCGTTCCAAAAATTATCTATTCTGCCAAGAAATTGAATTATGTAAATTTTTCCGAAATCTCATTCTCCTCCCCTGATACTGACACTGGGCTAATCGCGTAAAGGTCACCGAGTTTGGTGTTTATTTTAGTAAAAAATTAAAGAAAATAAAAAAATAAAGTAAAGCCAATCGAATGGAAATTTTGCTTGGTTAAAATTGCGATATCACAATTCAGTGTTAATTTATCATAGATGAATTTTCGTCACGTGAATTCGCGGTTTGTAACAATAATTGATTATTGGAAAATATAATAATTTTTTATTATCATAGAACGTGTCCCGTTTGGTGTCGCAATACAAAGTCTTACCTAAGCCTGAAATACTAATATTTGCATATGTTACTATTTGTTGGTAAATTAAAAATGACTAATCGTACGGAAAAAATTTTTTTTTAAATTTTCCAAAATTTTCCTTATCTCGTATGGCAGAGAATTTGAGTGCTACTTAATAAAGGTGGTTTCGTCAATTAATTTCAGTATGGAGTGCCCGGAAGCGGTGGAGAGGGGCAGAAACTTTCGTCTACTCTCCGCGGAAGAATTGCCGCAGCTTCTGGACTTCCTTACGGGATATTTACCAGAGTCCCTGAAGGTGAGTTAAATCCGCATCTATATATACGCAGCCTAGATACAGGATCACAAACCAAACTCAGTCGTTAAAAAAATAGTTCAGATATAAAACAAAAATGAATAAGCAAGCAATAAAGTGGCTGATAAGAATTGACAGGAGTTTCCAAAGAAAAAAGAACCCTATGCAGATAATTTTGAAAATCTAGGTCAGCCAACGCTCGTCAAATAGTGGCAGTGATCCGTAGCAGCTCGTCCTAATGTTTTCAGCATCTAATAGGAGCCCCCGGCGAGTCCCCCATAAAATTGACAAGGGTGGTTGGGAATACATTGAAGCACAGAACAAGATAAGAATAAAAAAAGTCAGATACGAAAATCCAATTTAAGAGTCGACGGACGAGCGAATTATCGAACAGACGTTTTATCGAACGGATCAAATAAAGAATTTGTCAAAAAGGTGGAAAAGGAGGGGATAAGAAAAATATAACCGTATAAAATCCCGAAATAATTCCATTGATTCTCCCCCAGCAAGTGTCCTGAGGTCCTGAAATACAAACGGTAACTAATTGGCCTCATTGGAAGAGGAAATTAAGTGCCCTTTGCCTATGACCCATCGATCTGCCTATACGTATACAGTAGCAATCAGTATTAACGACGAGTACTAGTCTATTGGCAGGTTCGTGGATCGATACATTGAGATTTATGGCAGCAGAGAATCCCAAGAGAGACTTCAGGAACGGATGAACTTCATCAGTCCGAAAGTAACTCGTCCCCTTTGTAAATTTTTTTTTGTTAATCAAAGGTAAATCTTTTTTTATTTCGTCCTCGATAACACACCGTGATAACAGAAGCGCTATCAAATGCCTTGTCTGTGGACATAAAAATCAAATTCGTAAAATACTCGCGAAAATGACAACAGTCGATTGATTTCATTCGCGTCATACCAAGAGTGAATGATAAAAAATTGGCCGATGATAAAAAAGAAATTTCTCAAAAAAAAAAATAGCAAATTTGATTAGAGACTTTAAAATTGACATCGTCCCTTGGACGAATCGTAATCGTTATCAGTAAAGATATACAGACATACAGTCGGTATAACCATAAGTGGGTGGAAGTTACACGAAGGGGTGTTGAAGTTCGACGTGATCCCAGAGGATGTGGGTCACCGCAATGCCGTGCGAAGCGGTTCACAAATCGCGCACGAGGATCGAGAAAACGTGCCTTCGATAAATCGACTACGTAATCAGTCGCAATGTTTCCCCGAGTCCCAGATATTCCAGCGGGTGATTTGAGAATCCGAGGTGAGGTCTGAATTCTTAGGAGGTTACGTAACAACCGAGTGAGTTAGGGTGGGTCAGGGTCAAGGACGCACGTGTTACCCCGTTCCAGAGTGTAGTAGATAGGGTCCTGTAACAAATCGCAGTGAACTGGTAAGAGAAGCACCTATTACGTAGGCAGTGACCCTCATTCCATGAGGTTGTCTTCGTGGACCCCGTGACCTTTGCCCTTCCGGAGTATGGATATGCCGTAGACGGGATACGGATCTTTATCGGCCTCGCCATGGTGTGCAGAGGATGTGGGTCGCCGCAATGCCGTCTCCTCGTGTTCCACGAGGAGCTTGTGTAGCAAGGTCGTGACCTCCGGGAACCCTGACCCTTGCCTTCCAGGTATACGAGGACTCACCGGTACCGGGAGTCGAGTCCTTGTATCTTTTTGGGTCCGTTTGGACCAGGTCTGATGAACGTGAGACGCACTCAGCATCAATGGCGACCTGGGTACACCTGGTCTAGTCAGCTGGGGCCTGGGTCTTCCCTTCTAGGATCTCTCGTGCTGGACCAGGAATCAGACGAATCTTGGGATTATGACTGTACGAAGTAGACACACCGGATGGAAGTAGGAGTGGTTCGTAAAGGTTTAATGACCCGGTGAACTTTGAACCGGATGTCGTACGTAGCTGTGGGTGGTGCAGATGATTTTTGCTGGGAAAAGGTCCTCATTGAAATTTCCTGATGAGATGGGGTTGATCGTGCGAGAATAGCACGTAGAGCAATGCCGTATTGGACCTAGTATAATCTGAATGCAGTATAGGTACAAGGGAGGAGCGTAGGGGAGACATAACGAAGCTTCACTAGAGTCAGGTTAACCTTTCAGCCAGCAACCTCAGACCTGATATTCGTGTTCCTCGTCTTGCAAAGTGCTGATGTGGTGCGGATCTACTGACTTCCTGGTGGCTATGGAAAATTGTTGGGGCGCCGAGGACGATTGGCGACATGCGAAGTTCATCGATTTTCCTATCGAGGGACATAATGAAGGGAGGAAAAAAAATGCAAGGGAAACAACCTTGACGTGCATCGGGACTGGTGCGACCTTGACCGATTCGCATTTACGTAAACTGTTTATTCAGAGATAAGCTGCAGTGGCTGCACGTGAATGTCGAAAATGCTAAACGATGACTCGATGCAATGATATCTTCACGCAAGTTCATGATAACGATGAAATTATATGAAACAATTTTTAACGATGAAGATTATGAAAATTTCATATGGCAATTGACCCCTGATAAGGGAGGAAGCGAAAAGGGGTTAAAAAGTTCGATTACGCAAGCGCATTTGATAATCGCCATAAAACTGACTTGTTTAGTCGATTTGCTAAAGCGGCCATTGCTGATGTTACTATTAGGGGTTGCGCGTTTTAATGTTAGAGGGTGGTTTTGGATTGGGGGTTGGCTAAATGGACAAGCTCGAAAAAGTATCTGGGTTATCCTCTTGGTTGCTGGAACAGCATCCCTGCCAAATTGGGGCTGACTTAGTAGCCGCGAATAATTCTCAAAAGAGTCTCGATACGAGTTGCGAAAATTGACTGTCGAAGAATTTGCGAAGCGAATGGGTTCGCTTGTGAACCAGGCTTAAGGCTATGTAACTCATTTGTGTACCGTGCAGAGCAAATGGTAGCGGTTGGTCAGGAACTGGTCTCCAGGGTGGCCTCCGGGCATACGTTATTTTATACGAAATTTTATTCCAGAATTGCTTTTTCTTATTTCGTGATTTTTCAACTTTTCAAATTGGATATAAATTGATTTTTGAAAAGAAAGTTTTATACATTTTTCAACCCCCTTTTCACGCTGCTACTTACCTAACCTGATGTCTGGATTTCAATTTTTTTATATAAAAAAATTTTTTTCCATTGCTAACCGAGGCCGTTACTAAATCAAAGTACTTATGCCATACATTCAGTTTCAGCAGACTCTTTTGACCTACATGCAGGAGAGGGTGTGGGAATTTCACTTCTACGTAGCCGACGGCTGGCCGGAAGTCGCTCCAATCTGTTTACACTTTCCCGGAATGACGCTATCCGTAAGTAAAAAAAAAAAAAAAATTCGAAATAAACCCGTGTCTTATGTATTCATGAGATTCCAAAAAAGCATAACCTTTTATCGTATCCTGTCTAAGGGTTCAAAATATTCGATCCGGTCCCGACCGTCCCTTAATAGAACAGCCTTAAAGGGCAGCCTTAATAGGATGACCTTAATATAAATATTGAAAGAGGATTTTCGATCTTCGAGATAGACGTTACAAAGATAACCTAATCACGTTTAAATTTTTCATGAGAACCATTAAAAATGAGTCACCCCATATACAACAAAAGGAATGACAGATACATTTGATCCACGAGAAGCGCCAGGTATAGAATTGTACATAGGAATGAATAAAATATATGAAAAATAGATTCAAATATATATATACATATATATTCAAAAGATAAAATTAATTCTCTCTCCAGATATCGCACAAAAATTTCGAAAAAAAATTTACCAAATACGAAAAGTCCAGTAGTTGGTATCCCCGAGACATTAAAGTCAGAGAACACGAAAAAAATTCAAAAATCAACCAAACGATACTTCGAAGATGAACGTGCCTGTATAAAGATACCTACGTCAATACAATTAATCTTTTAATTAGAAAGTAATTAATTAACGTCCAACAGAACAAAAGCGAACCCTTGTCTCACCAAATATAGAAACGTTTCTATTCGATCCACCGTAAGGATCAGCGTTCTCAGCATCTCTGGTCCACATTCGAGGATTTACTTTCCCAACGCGTAAACGTCTGAGAATCGTAATCGAGATTAGGACACTTGCTAATATTCCTAGTTGTAGGTTAGCCTAAAGAGAACGATGCCAAAGATGGACATTTATATCCAGAGCACGTTCTCTGCCCAAGAGAGAGAGAGAGAGAGAGCGAGAGAGAGAGAGAAAGCGAAGGGAGAGAGGAGAGACTTACAGTAGGTTGCGTTCCATATCTCTATCTGGCCCTACGCCAGTTTCTCTCAAGCCTTCATATCCCTTTCCTCATCAACCTGCTCCCTACCCCTCGATCCCCCATCAGCCTCGTAATCCTACTCTGGCAATTTCCTTCTGCTCTTTCGTTAATTACTATTACACGGGATTAATCAAGCGAGCCTGGTACACACCTTCGTCCGACCCTTAGATAAAGCTAGATAAGCTTTAGGGACACTCGAAAAAAGTCCAAAGTGGCTGCCGTCAGTCCAGGACAGCGCGGTACCGCTAAACGACAGCGTCAGCATAGTAATCCAACCTAGCCCGACCCTAACTTAACTCTTAATACGTCTTCTTAAGAGTATCAAGTGTCAAATTAATACTTTGTTCAAGGATTTTCCAGGTCCATCCATCCTAAGTGTCTTGTCTCTCTCTCCCTCTTACAGCCCCACGGATTGCAGTACGAGAGCGTGGGCGTCTTCTGTCCAGGTGATCGATTGGACCTGCTGCGTCTTCTTCGAGAGGAGGATGTCCTTCTGGACTGGTCCAGGCCGCTCTACATTAATTTCACTCACTGCGACATAGTCGACGAGCTCGTGAGGCTCTACAAAGACACGGGTACGGTCGAGCGGGTCCTGGGTGACATCTGGGCCTGCGAGGAGCCCGAGAAGACGATTCAGGTCGAGGACGACCTACCTGCGAACCCGGACGTCCAGGTGGGACCTCTGAGCGCGGAGCACGCCGAAGGAATTCACGAGCTGTACCCGGCGAACGACATGGAGTGTCACGAGCTCTTCCTGAGACTGATCAGGACCCTACCGGCGGCTGGAGTCTTCGACAAGGGCAGTCTGGCCGCGTGGATGGTCCAGTCCTACTACGGCGCCATGTTCTCCATGCAGACGAAGCCGGAGTACCGGAGGAAAGGATACGGCACGAGATTAGCAAGGTAAACAGAGCCTTGATCAACTTAATCGTCTTCTGGAAATTAATCCTCTTCCCTTTATCAGGTACCTTACAAAACGCGTAGCCGACAAGGGTTACAACCCCTTCGTCGTGATACGTCCGGAGAACGAGGCCAGTCAGAGCCTCTACAAGAAGTTAGGATTTAAGAAACTCTATCAGACGGTCCGGGCGACGTTCACGCCGTTCTCGTGGCAGGAACCGGAAGAGGAGGCCAGTTGCATCCTGAGGGAGAACCTGGAGAACGCTGTCAGACAGCTCAAGGTCGAGCAGAGGGTCATTGAGGCGTTTCAGGTCAACGAGGACACAACTGTCACGGCTGACCTCGACAGCAAGGACGATAACGAGGGCGAGGACACGATAAGGGATACCTCGGACTCGCCGGAAGACACCGACGAGGTCGGTGAGAACGAGGGCGAGGACGGGATCATAGCCGAGAATGGTCTTCAGGGTTACGGGAGGGAGGATGATAATCTGGAACCCATAGAGGAGCAACCGGAAGACAGGATAAACGGACTGGACTCACCGGAGGAAGACGCGACAAACGAGAGGGGAGTGGAGAGCTCACCGGAAGTCGAGGACAGCAACGAGGGCGACGGAGGAACGAAGACGAACGGCACTGGGAATTAAGTTCAAATCACTATTAAACTATACCGACACGAGAAACACATTGATTAATTAATTAATTAATTAATTAAACAACATTCGTTTTAAATATCTGCTTGCTTGACACGCGCGACGGCAGCAGCGATACTCGAGGAAATTCCAAAAAAAAAAATAAATAAATTTAAAAGCTAACACGATGAGGTAGGAATAATTTTAAAAAGAATTATATTACACGTACACTAACACACGCAGACGTGGGCAGAGGACAAAAAAAAATGGAGAAAAGCAAAGTTTAAAAAAAAAAATGATATTTTAAGAAATCGTCAAACTCGAAAGCAACCGATACGGTCCCACGTTAGCGCGCTAAATTCAAATAGCTCGAGAATTTTTAAATTATATTTTTCTTCCCTGTCTCCGTATCTCTCGCTCGCGCCATCTTTCGCGTGGTCTCTCTTCCGGTTTCTCTGCAATCACGTGACCCCACGTAACTCTCTCCGCGTGCCTAGTTCCTCATATCATATTTTTAAAACGTCACCAGGTACGTTGCTTAGGACCAAGAGAGGACGTGCGTCCCGCGCCATTGGCTATCGCGAAGCAGCGCAAAGGGAAAACGCAAGCGCGTCGCACGAATCCAAGTGATTTGCCAATGGCGTGGGAAGTCGCTGCAAGGTAAACGCGTAGACTTTACAATAAAATTGAATCGGCTATAGCAAAAATTGGATATTCATCTTAAAACTTTACCATCACGATCCGCGAATTACAGAAGAATTTTACTCGCGAAAAAAAAAATAACCCATAATGCAATTCGATATGATTGTCGTCGTATTAGCATACGCATCGATACGTCAGAATCTTAATAATTCGGTACGGACGATCAAGCAAACTGTGATTTATTGTTTTGGTGTAAAGTACGTAGAAGGGAAAAAGAATTTACGAACTTCTCGCGCCAACCTGGGACACGCTAATACCGTACTATGTAAGAGGCTATATCGTCATGTCGATTGGCACGTATATAAGACCTAACCTAAAAATTCAAAAGAACCTTATTTCCCTGCACGCGAACCCTGGTCGTGCCTCGTCACGATACGAGGATTAATAGAAGAAAGGGCTGAGATTATTTATTTCAACAGAGCTTCTTCGCTTCTGGTAGCGTCGATATCGTTATCGAGCTGTACGACCAGGCGCTGCGAACGAAGGGAGAGACGTGAAAAAAGAAATTTCTTACTGTACAATTGGACTGATAAAAAAATTTTATTCCACGATGAATTTAAGGTTAGGATAACAGTCGCGAAATCTTTCAATCAATATCTCCTTTTATTCGACTAAGGAGACGCACTAAATTAATAATATTGAACGGTCGTGACATGACGATTAAAATGTCATTGAATTATTTCACTGACACCCTGTATAATCGGTTATCGGTTGATTGTAGAATCGATATTGATAAGACCTTATCGGTTTGATGTAAATGGGATTTTTGTTTTTTTTCTTCTTCAATTATTACTACACGGTATCGATTATACGAGGAATCGGCATGATGATATATTACGCAGGATTAATGATAATAATAACATTAATAATTACAAGAATAGTATTAATAATATTATTAACGGATATTAATTACCGCGCAAAGGGAGCCCGGATGGCCCGACTCGAATCGCCGAGACTCTCAATTTAGATTCTAGATAGGTATACTACGTATATAATTTTTTCTACGTTTCTTAGCGATATAAACCCTATTGTCGGGACACGTGAATGAGAACGCGAAGGTATATCGGGGACTGAACGGGATTGAGTCGGGCCCGGAGGAAGGGCTCCACGAAGGCCGCCCAGTCCCTCTTTTATTTTTTATTTTTAACGTTCGGGGGGCCAGCTGTGATACTTTACCCAATCCATTAAAATGCTCCGGTCGAGTAACGAATTCTAGTCTAGGGAATGATGGGTCGTTACCTGAATGGGGGAGGAGGAGGGGGGGGAGGGGTGCAAGAAGAAAAAAAAAATGAAGAAAAAATAAATAAAGTACCCTCGAGAATTTTTTCTCGAAGCGACAAGCAAGCCTGTCGTTTTCGAATGAAAAATTGGCGAGAAAAAGTTCGAGGATGAACGAGGGTCTGGCGATTACGAGAAACTCAAAAAAAAAGAAAATTCTCCGTGTACCTCGTGTCAATTAAATGATAATTAATGCACCAAGCGCAGGCCGCTTGAGGGCGAGCCGAGTATTTTTTTTTTTTTTTTTTTGAAAGTTTTGAAGGATTTCAAAAAAAGGAAAAAAACTACAGTCCAGTTACGAAATGCACGACTCGCTAATGTCAACTGTGGAAGCTCCTCCTTGTAGTAAGGATTACTCGCGTTACGATACCTATGTACATAGTATATCTATGTACGTAGCGACTAAGTACCTAAGAGAGTTTTTCGTAATTACCGGGACGCGCGACGCATTCTCTCCGTCGCAGTCGTTTAAACGGAAAGCTTTGCGAAACTGGCTTTAACGGGGAGAAAAACAGAACTCGAGACTTTCCAGACTGTTTTCGCTTAGGCTTTTTGAATCGCGCGGGCGACTTATCCAATGGCGACCTTGAATCAGAAAAAGGGCCGTAATGAATTTTTGGAATTTTTCAAAAATTCCGATAGACACGATACACAGAATACACGTATTATTAATGAGAGAAAGAAAAAAAACAAAGCATAATTTACTCACAGATAAACACACACAAAAAACGTCAAGAAATGGCGCTCCTATATTTAAATATACTATATTCTCCTTACGCACAAGATGGCGTCGATCGTCGAAATTTTCACGGCGACATTTTCACCAACTATCTAATCTCGCTTCCGATAAACGATTTTTCGAAATTTTCCCACTTGCGACACCCTCCGTTCGTCGATTATTATGAAAATTGACCTCTGCTTTTCTGGAGGGTGATTACAGCCGTTGAAACTCTTGCAACGGAGAGACGAGAATGATAAGCGTGACACGAGAGCGACAACGAACCTAAGAATTAATTGAAAAATTCTCTCCCAGCCTTTAGCTAGTCGACTAGCCTTAGCGCTGAACACTGACTTTTCGTCTCGCGATTAGGCCTAAAAACTGTCTAAACGATAATTGGACACATTAATTCAAACTACACTTATGTAAATAATTATCCACTTTCTGTCCAGCCTCTATTTCTCTATTTTCTCGCTGTTCCTCGATCCACTTTACTTCCACTACTTAAGCCCGAGCACGTTGCATCACACAGGCAACACTAAAGTCCCTGGATTCACATGAAAACGAAAAAAAAAAAATTCAAACAATGGTTTCACTGACGAACGAATAAAACCAACTATGCCACAAGTATCCACTGACAGAGTTGAAAGGCTGTTTGTCAAACGGAATTCATAATTTCTTCGAGACGTCGTTTATGTGTTTATCAACGGTTTAAAAAAAAAAAAGTTTTACATAACTAAACGCAAGACACATACTTCTGTTTGACAAACGTCCTTGATCGTTGTAATTTCGATTCCCACTTTAATATCCTCAAAGACTTACAATTAGACGGTAGTGTCCCTTAGCTGTAATTATATAAAGTATATAAAACCTTCGTGGGACTGTGGTTAGTCAAAATCTTTTTATACATTGTTTTTTTGTATAATACATAATTACCAAATTTGTATACTTTATTGATGGTAAAAGACGCATGACAAAGGCATAAAGAGAATCAATTTTTTATAAATACTTATATCTATCACCTTCCATCCACCATGAAAAGTAGATTTAAAAAAGTTATTGGTACGAAGGAAAAAAAAAAAGAAAATTTAAGTAAAATAAATTCACCACTTGCCAAAGTACAAACAGTGCAGGAACGGAGTCCGTGAGTAATTTAGACTATTAGTTTTGTTAATTCTAAGGTCCAACGTCAATCCGGTATCTTGATGATATCCACACGGATCAGTTTATCCTGTAAAATAACCAAACTAGATTAGAAGTGTAATCATCAACCGTCATACCAGCGGTACAGCACAACGTGGCAACATCGCACAATAACGCTCCATATAGCTTACATATGCATAATAACAACTGCTTTCAATTACTTTAAATTACAGTATCGCGCAAAGATAACAATTTCGAAAAGATCCGCGTCACGAATGTTATCGATAACGTAAATAAAAACGAAAATTCGAACGACTCTCAACAGCTGATTGCACACCCGAGGACGGCTAGCGAACCACTGGCCAAAATGGAGGCTGCTTCGGGTATTCTCGTGAAACTTCGTGCGCTCTCGTAAAAAAAAAAGCATAGCCCGCGTTCAATCGTATTCATTCATGAGGTTGTGAAACTTGAATTTCATTAGTACCGAGTGAAGTATCGGCACCGTGTGCCGACATATCGCCACGAGAAATAATGGGCCGAGAAAATAAAAATATAACGGTAAGTAAATCGAAATTTAAAAAAAGAAAAATAATAAATATATATTTACCGAATTAGTAAGCGTCTATTAATAAAAAAAATGAGTCATATATTTCCGTCAAACCGTTACCCACAATGAAATGCGATAAAAAATCCATTATTAGTAGCATTATCAACTTTCGTAATCAGTACTGCTGTATATACATCAGGGCACGAGTAATGGCAAAATTCACTCGTGATTGGAATCCAAGATTGAAAACACCATGACAAGTCAAAGATTGACATAGCAATCTACTCGCGTTAGATAAACCGTCCGAATAAATGTTTATAGATGGCGTTGACGAAACAAGTTTACACGATGAAAAATCAACCGAGTCACAGTACGCGTAAGACTAGCGTAAGATAAAGTTGTAATGCTCGTAGTTCTCGAAATGCATAATAATAAATTAAGAATACCGCGAATGCGAGAACGATTTCGAGACACGACAAAGACGTAATTTCACGAAAGGGCACTTTCACAATTTCGCACTGTCTCACAGCAGTAAACCGAATATCGTCCAAGGTACGTAGATTGTCGGCCAAGCGAAACAGAGAGAACCAGGTTGTATAATGAATAAACGCATAAAGACAATATGGAGCGTGCGTGTATCTTAACGTGCAGTGAGTGCAGACAAACAGTTCTAAGAGTGACTACAACCGTTCAGTACGGATGCCGAATCGACTCTGAAGCCGCAGGTGACTACCGCTGCGCCGTGCGCGGCGTGCACTAGACATCGGTTGCGCTCGGGGCGCATCGGGAGAGCTCGGGGCGCTCCGTGAGGTATGGTGGGGGGCCCAGTGTATCCGTGACGTCACATAATTAGAGTAAATACAAAGTAGTCTTGATGGGACAGCGGCGTGCGCCGCACCGTGAGTCGCTGGTCCGCGCGCGTCAAACCTATATCGCTCTTACACACGTTTGCCCGCGTATCACCGTGTACAAGTAACGCATTATGTACCTTCAGTGTATGTGTGCTAAAAAATCCTAGATGAATGTGAAGACAGTGAGTGACACTTAGGAACAAAAAAAAATGGATAAGATAGAGGTGAGCAGAGAACATTCGACTAGTTGTTACGTGCGTTCCGTGTGTTTTTATTTTATTCAATTTTCCAAATGTTTTTTTTTTCCTTTGTTTTTTTCGCCTCACTTAGTTCGTCCCAACAATTGAATTGATCGATTATTTATTTTTCTTTTATTTTACCACACAACTTCCTTTATTATCGTACACCATTGACAGCGTGATCCGAGTTATGATACAGTGAAAATTATCGTGTAGTTGGACATCTGGCAAGAAATTACATTGTGTGTTTTCAACGAGCGATACTATTAAACGGACTGGTTACTGTCTCGGTCTCTTCGTCGTCCCGTGTCTCTCTCTGTCTATCAATCTTCCGTCTCACTCTGTTTATCTTCATTTCTCTTTCTGTCTCTCTCGCTCTCTCCCTATCCCCACCAACAAGCCACTCTCTATCTCTTTCTCTTTCTTCTCTCTATATACACTCTCTGGTCCCTTTGCCACCTTCTCTCTCTCTCTCTCTCTCTCTCTCGCTCTCACAGTTGGTGAGGTATTTATAGCTGTGCCTTAACCCGATTTAACATTACCTCGACTGGCATTGTCCTAACAGCGGCTTAATGAGAAGCGACAGTTTTTCAATCGACCAGACGAGATCGACGGATTGCTGGAAAAAAATATAAGGAAAAAAAAAAGAAGGAAAGGCCACAAATCGTAACATATCCGAAAGTGAGAATCGATAAGTGGGACCTTTCTAATCGTTCTTATCGCTCGTCCGAGAGTGAGCGTTTTTGAGAATTTGAAATCCCGGTGTAAACAACGAATTACGGTTGGGAAGGAGCATTGTTATTATTACAAAAGATATTGCATTGTTAATTGTTGTTATTATTATTTTCATTAATTATGTTTATTGCGCGTTAATTGAATTTTCTCCCTCCTAACTCTAACTCCGCCACCTCCTCTCCCGACTATACCTCCACCAATACCATCTCGTCAAAACTTTGCGGGACCCACCTTACGAATAAGCGGTTGTCGTTTGCGCGTGTGTATCGATAAGCGAGAAAGAAAAATACCGTTTCAACAGAAATACGTGTATTCTCGTGTTCGGCTTCTAAATTTAATCGGAGCTCAGTGTTCCAGTTTAGCGTAAGAAATAAAAATATTATTCGCAGCCTTCAGCGAGGACACCGTACATACACCTCCGTTCCTCCCTCCCACCTTCAATTTTACCCTCCTTACCAATTCCACGAGGACGGTCCATATTTTCTTCTCCCGAAGGGCTGTTGCTAACACTTATCTCTTGTTTGCTTTATTTTTATTTTATTCCATTTTCTTTTTTTCCATCATTTGCACAAATCACGCGAATCCATAGCATACACTCGCACATAAAGACTCGAACTTTGAAACGTGCAGGAAACTCGCTGAAAATCAAAGTACCACTTGTAATATTGAATTTACAAATGGCGAACGTTTATTAATCGCGTAGCCACGTCCGAGCGCAAACAAATTGAAATTATATATAACATTCGAAACTCTAATCGATAAAAGTCTAGGCGCGTTGAGTCACGCACGTAAAAAAAAATGTATTATCGTCCAGTTAAATTTTCTTCTAATTCCCTTCCCCCTCCCTCCCAATGTCTGGGACTCCCCTTCTCCTCCCCAAAGAAAGAGGAATCGTTAATTTTGTCTTTGGCCGTTGACCGTTTCTACGAAAAATATCGACGGGAACCTCCTCGCATCTTTGTAACTATTTTCACGAGTAAACACGCTGTGGATGCCACACACACCGTGACCGCCAATCGCAGTCGTTCGTGTTACCCCCACTCGACCGTATAACAAGCTACCCCCACCACGAGGCATACGGCATTACTTTACCCTCCCCTCCCCTCCCCTCCCCTCCACTATACGAATAGTCTATCCTCTCTCTCTCGCTCTCTCCCTCTTCGAATTCATTTCGCATCGACTAGAAAACACGAACTTCTGCTTACATTTGTTATTATAATCTCGATGAAGGCTCGACATGCACACAAACAATTTACAGACCGTATCCGCGCCCGAGTGTGTGCGTTATTATTTCCATCTACGGCGATACGCACGTATACGCGTTCGCTTTGTAATATTCATTCGTTCGTTCCTCTACGGCCATTAGTATATACGTATACACGCCTACACCTACACACGGGCCTATCTTATTATTCCAATGAAATTTTGTTCGAAATTATCCAATAATCGTTTGCGTATTCGACTCGTCTGTATATGCATAATTGTGCGTTTCGGTTGGTGTGGATATTACTTTTTTTTTTTTTCACTGCGCATGCGCCGCCCCACCACAGTCGTACACTTGGGCTTGTGTGGGAATCGTATACGTACGGTCGTAGGTGACGTGTCGGTGTTCGTATTGTATGCGTGTAAGTTTTAACGTACAATCGACAAATCATTATCGTAATTATCTTTATCGTGTAGGACTTTACGAGAATTTGGCAGTGTTGGTCGGTAATCGAAAAATATATTTTGACAAATATATTTTTTACGTGCCTTTTATGTATTAGCGTTTTTTTTTTCACTCTCGTTTTTTGAGTTTCGCTCTCTGCTTCCCTCGCCCGTGTACCACGATGCTGACGGTAATAAAACCGGAAGTGGACTCGAGCCGATTGTCGTCCTAATGGAATTCACTTTTGGAGCTTCGCCGATAAGTCCCGTGGTTCCTTCCCCCTCCATGGTCTCCCGTATTACTTTGCCGCGAGAAGAAAAATGTCGAAAGTGATAAGGAAAAAATGAAAAAAAAATAAATAAAACGAGCGTCATCCCGAGACAATGAGAAGATGAGGGTACCTCCTCCCTCTTTCCCCCTCCCGCACACTACTAACTACCCCCCGACTGTTTCACGCATTGTCCTTATACCGGTATAGGAGCTCTGACTTTTGCGCTCGACTGTACGCGTCATGCTAAAATTCTAATCGGCAAAATTAGTTAAGGGTACAGTCGCGTCGGAAAGTTTTACTGACCGCGATTCACGATGAAAGTTATGAAATCAATCGGTTAAATGCAGAATTGACGTTGGTCACGGTAGGTTGGCGATACCTCGCGTATACAGTGTTTAGGTAGGAAAAGGGAGAAAAAAAAAATTATTTCGCGCATGCGCGCGCGCATCCTCGCTACCTGATACCCCGTTTGAATCACTTTGGCGTTTTGCGTTTTAATAGCATTCCTCTCTCACCATCTTTCCGTCTCTCTCTCTCTCTCTCTCTCTCCCTATGGCGTTACATTATCGACTAGGTGGTCCCACTCGTTGGCCGTAATCTAACGACAGGCCAACGGCGATCGCAGAAGACGATTACGGAACAATGATACCACCCGAGAATGGATATACTACAAGATGGCTTCGGGCCATGACTACCGGCGCGCATGGCGAGCAATGCTTTGAATGGGGGGAAAACAGGTTCATTTATTTCAGCCGTTCGTTTATTCGCTTAATTGCCCACGTATTTTTCATTTAGTCGCTTGTCTCCGATCCCTTCCACCCGCAGTTACGTACTGCAGCGTCTGTCCTTCCCCGTTCCTCACTGCCATACCAATCCCTCCCACTAATAGCCTTTTCCATACTTCCCCCTCTCCGTCGACTCTTGCACGCCCTCCTCCCTCCCGCCCCCCCGTCGTTTCTTCACTTCCCCGCCCAACTAGTGCATTCATTTTAGTTTGAGAATAAAGTTTAAACACCGTTATCTTTTATTTCCTTCGACATTCTTCGCGACTGCAATGCCCAACAATCGTGACGCTTTTTCTCGTTGTCGTTAACTCGTTAAATCGCGCATTCACATTGTTTAATTAGCACTGAAATATCACGAGTCACGTGGGAAATGATTTTTTGGACGTTTACACGCTTCTTTGACTATGCTTACACGTCCTTTCGTCCCCCCCACTTCACTCCCAATCCGTAACCGTATGGATACGGTTGTGTGTATATGCATATAATGCATGTATTTGCAAAGAACCATACACAGAGTGCGCGTCTCTCGTGGTAGTCGCGTCGTCACCTGATCGTCCCCAGTGTTGACCCATTGGTGGGAACAGCGATGACAAGTGGCGCCACTGTCGCTCTCAACTATGCGGCTCGCTGCTTGTACTACAATGGCTATACCGTGCTATATACCTATATAGACGCGGCGCGAGAAAGAATGGAAAGACAAAGAAAAGAAACGGAAGGAAAAGTTGCCGCTTTCGCATAGGACTAATTGAGCACGAATGAAAAGTAATCAGGCATTTCGCGACGGCGGCGCAATGATCTCGAGCTGGAGGAATAACGTGGCCACGGCCTATTGCATCTGGCCTTGCCCCTCGTTTTCTCTCGGCCCCGTCGTCCATCTTTATTTTTACCTGGCCATCCTTCAAAACGCCCACGCGGCTCGCGCCGGAAAACTCGTGCAAGCGCATTGCCAGGCATCCGACGCGATCCGACGACGAGCATAATAACGTCAGCGGCAGGGAACCTCATTTGACAGGCGCAGCCTAGGTTTACGGAGAACAATTTTTTTTTTCTTTCTTTTCCTTCTATAGCTTAACGCCTTACGTCCGTAATCGAGTTTTTCATTTAATTTACCGTTCGTTTTGAATTTGTAGTCTTCGTGTTTTTCTTCTTCCTGTCACGTTGATTAACGTAGGACCCACCGATCTCCGAGGTCGGTAACGACGCTCGACGTACGCGAGCGTCGATAAAGTCGTCACGAGAGAACGAATGGGACGTAAATTTCGACCGGTCGCTGCGTCTCTTCTCCTTGGCGAAGGTTTTACCTGTAATCGCGCAATCCTCGTATTGTGACGTCTGCGCTTCTATCTTGATTCGAATTAAAATTTTTTGTTTTTCCCTCTAAATAAAAATTACGTAGAATTTTCTCTCACAGAATCCCACCTACCGATCCAAATAGGCTGACTTCAATTTCTTCACGTTGCTCCGACTGATTATCGAACCCGTGCTTTACGTACTCGTGAAAATCTTTGTTGATCGATTCGATCCAGTCTGCGACACCCGGTGCACCTGGGTCTTTGGAGCGTGTAGGCGCGTCACGTGCGAAACAGGTGAAAGAACGTGGACGGCGAAGGGGGGGGGGGGAATCGCACGAGAAGATCGTAATAGCCGGAGGGGGAAAAAAAATATTAATAATAAAAAAGAATGATGAGACTGAAGTATTTGAGTTCGAGGGGGGGCTCTTCAATTACCATGTGGTACAAGGTCTTGTCGATATACAAAGTCGTCGCGATAAAGTCGTGGAGGGGAATCGGAGAGGGGGAAGGGAGGGGGGGACGTATGAAGAAGGAAAAGATCGATGAAATTTCAGTGGGAAATAACCGCGGGGGGGGAGTAGTAAGAGGGGGAGGGAGAGAAACAATACAGTAGAGCTCCCCCCCCCCTCCTCCCGGGATATACAGTGTCGGTATATTTATTGCTCTGGGCACCGATACGATAGCTGGCATTTAAATTACATGCGCTCGGTGGGTTAGGGATGGAGCTGGGGTAAAAGTCGTAATGCGGAGGAGGACAGGGCTATGACGCTAGAAGTAAAAGGGGCACCGTAGAATCTCATCTGTATACGGGTAGTTGTGATACGACGGTGTAGCAGAGAAATCCCAGGGACGTATCAAGAGTCTCTAGGCGACGGGGGAATTTACCTGTGGCTCACTCTGTATGCAGATGAACGAAGCTGCGGTTAGATGAATCAAGAGGAAAGACCGAGCGATAGATATTCAGGGTCGTGCCTATGTATATACAAATTTAGGGGGGGCACTGGGCAATTAACGTATGTATAAATAAAAAAAATGTCTCGGTAATTGCATTATCATTTTTTAGCATATTCGGGCAATCCATTAATCTTGATTTAATTCGGGCTATCGTATCGCGCGGATAATTTTTTTCGTGCCGGTCTTTGAGTATTTATGGAAAATTTGAAATTTTACTTGAAAAAAAATTATAAAACGGCTTTAGGTCCTCGGCTCGTTGAATCCTGATAGACTCGGGCGCTCGTGATTGTCGAACGTTCTTTCTTTTTGTTTATATGAATAAATTTTTTTTTTCACTTTTCTGTTTTTTTTTTAAGCAAATTTTTTCGTTTCTTCGTTCTCGTCCACTAATATTCTTCCGTCGGTCGTATTTCCTTGAAATCCCTATTTCTCGCCGTGGCTTTCCGTGACACGTGCGCGCTCCAGCCGAAAAGCCTCGTCCAGCGTCTCTGCGAAAACTGGGTGAACCCACGTAGAAAAGATTCCTATTATATACCTACTTCGTTTCTCCGTCTCTATTTATTATCGCGCGATATTTCCTCTCGTATCCAAGCGGCAGATACGGACTTACTGTTTAAACATGTCGTTTACTGTTTAAACAGAGTCTAAATAATTCGAGCCAACGGTCCTTAGCGTCGTTCGAAAAAGGAAGGGGGCCATCAGGGTTAGGTGTAATTCGATTTCCAATTATCAGTCGGCATTGTATATGCTTCTAGGCTGGTTTACATGAACGCTTACGCGATACGTCTACGTGCTGGTTACGTCTACCGCGTAAGAACGGGCGAGTAATTAAGCCGGAAGTTGTCTTGCGGGGACGTTTCGCTTTCGAGAAAATCATTAGATTCTCTTTTCCCATCTATATGTATATATAATACATGTATAGTACGTACACACACACTACGTGTATAACATGTGTGGATGCCCTTGTATCGTAGAGGTAAAGGCTGCTTTTCACCAAGGGTGTTTTTGCGATGGCCACGGTCGACCTGGCAAACATCGAAAATGTGTACAGAAGCAATTTCTGCCCCGACGCCAGGGGTGGAATCGCGTCGGGTCCCCCTGGTCCAGGTCGCAGTGGCTGCTGATGCTGGCGCTGGTAGTCGCGGCGAATGGGATACCGACAAAATCCGATATACAGAAGGAACGACGTTAATTACCGCTGGGAATTGAACAAATGGAAAATGCATTTTATTATTATGAGGTTAACTAGCCAAATAAAGATTAACGGCTAAACGAACAGACCGAGGATCCCATACGAAGTCACTGAATAATTAGGAATTCCGTACGCGTTATTGAATGCATCGAATATAGTCCGCACGCGTTACGCGTTATCCGACTGATAAGCTCAACGCTTCGATTGATACCACTCGAGCTGTACCTGTGTGCGAAATCGATTTTACTATACACTTCATTATTGACAGGTGTCACCCTACGATCGGAATTCAAATTACATTTTTTTTATAGTCCATACGATTCGCTCGTAATTTCGAAATGGGGGCAAAAATATTAATTTTTTTTTTTTGTTTTCACTACCATCAAACCACTATTTAAGGTAATCATTTGACGGAATAATAATAATTCAATGACCGCGTCGAATCATCCCCTTATCTCATCCTTTCGTCCTGTGATTCACCTGCGCGCTGCTTATCGCGAAAGCGCGGACTGTATTAACGCGAAATGAATGAATGAATGAAAAAAAAAAAATAGAGTAATTAGCATCTGAGAGTAAAATCGTATCAAAGGGACAGACCGCTTTTATCGGTGCTTTTACAATTTTCACGGATTTTTTCGCAAATTCAGTGAATACTCGCTTTGATCGTTGCTCACCTTCCCTCTCCCTCTCACCTACGATTCCTCCTATCCTTCATCCGAACGCATCTCTCCTCTCTCTTTCTCTCGTGTTTACTTACTTTCTCTCTCTTTACGCGATATATCACTCGCTACCTCCCCTCGCACACACGTCTGGACCATCTGCACCTCCACCTCCTCCTCCATCATTTTACAACGTCATCTCGTTTACTCTGGTATCCCGCACGAATCTTTATCGAACGCGACACCCTATATGTACCCTCGTAGGTACTGTTAAAATTACAAGGGACACCGCGTATACATGTGACATTGTAATTGCTCTATTTCTTATTTCAATTTCAAATCCAACCTAACCCCATTGAATGGAATGGATGGATATATATATATATATAAGTTTCCTAAAAGTATCCTGGCAATAGAGAGTAATACCGAGTCGGGAGTATAATGCCTTTCTGAGACTATAAAGAATTTAACGTAATCGAGTTGCTATATAGTCCGTTCATATAACTCGGATCTTTCGCTTGCACTTGTATTATATACTGTATTCGCGCTTATACGGTATAGAGCGAATAAAAAAGTTTACATCGTCCCCCTCGTACAGATACACCATCGATTATGGTAGTTACACTGACTCGACCTCCCATGGGCGGAGTCGATGTGCTCTTTTTTGTTGCGCTGGTCCTTCTCTTCTCTTTTCCTCTTCTCCTTCATCGTCCTCTTCTCTCTCCATCCGGAAAATATTCTCTCGACACCCCCAAATACGTGTATCGTTGACACGGCCCTGCGCTGTCCCACCTATCGAATATTTTTTACGCCACGTTAGCAGCGCGCCCGCGTTTTCTGAATATCGCCGCTAAGCACATCTATTTACGCCAGGAGAGTCACGGACGGTCGGGTGTGACGTGGAACAAGAGAAGGAGAAAAACGGGGGGTTAGAGGGAGATGGAGAGATGTTGGAAAAAATGACGAAATCAGTGCGATTAACGCGAAAGAAAGGGACATTGTAATATATATATATATATGTATAATTTTATAAATGCACTAATTACATATACACATATATATATATATATATATATATATATATTTATTCTCATCCACGAACTCTGGACCAAGGTGCATTCGCAATTCCTCCTTCCTGCGTTATCTTTTCTAACCTTACGTCATTGTACGACGTTACATTCAAACGCGCCCTTGTTCTTTCTTTTTTACCTCTTTCCTTCTCTCTCTCTCTCTCTCTCTCTCTCTCTGCCTCTTTCTCCGCCCCTCCCTCTTTCATCCTTTTATTCAGCTCTTTAATGCGCTCTCGTAAAAAAAACGAACTCCGCGCACACAATCTACGAGAGGGGACCATTTTCCGTATCACTGTATAGACGTAAATTTTATCACTCCGAACGAACGAATATACGGGGTGTTCGTAAATTCGCGCGACTGGTAGAATTAATATTTTTCTTTTTGTCAGATAAATAATAAATGCATTAATTTCGAACGTACCGGATTTATATCTGTATTCGAATTGAATTGTTAAGGTAATCTTTTTTTTTTTTACACAGTAAAACGAAACTGCTCATCTTTCGCCGTGGGTGTGTGTACACATGTATACATACGTATACACTGAATTTTGTTTCGTCTGAAAATGTTGTCATTGTCTTCGCAACAATGGTGGTGCGCGGGGGAGGGAGGAGCTGGAAAAGAGGGTTGGGCGTTACACGTTACCGTGAAAGTCGACAAATCCCGGCCGGAGTTTATTTTCGATGAAACTGCGAAACTGGATTTAATATCCGTGGCCGGATCTATATATACATATATATTTATTCCCTATATAGAGATAGAGACTGCCTCTATAAAATATACACACTATATCTGCGTATTGCGGCCGTGTGTACGTAAATAATATATATATATATATGAATGTAGTTTATATATAAATATGGTTCCCCGCATCGTATCAGGGTAGAAGGCGAATGCTGCAAAACGAGAGGAAACACGAGTTTCCACTGGGATATGTGGTTATAGGTGCAAGAGAGAGAGAGAGATAGTGATACGATAATGCAGCATACCGAGCAACCCATATGTGCACGCACTCACATGCGAGAGCACATGTGCGTGAATTTCACTCCGATCGGTCGAAGGTCGCGCAGACTGCTGAACCACAAAGTATGAATTATACATACGCCTAGTACACATATATATATATATATGAATTATCGGTATACCTTTTTAGTGAATTTTTGAAAAATCTATATCAGGTATATTTTGAAAAATCTATATCAGCTATTAATAAATTAGGAATTGACACTTATTCATATATTTTATATATATATATATATATATTGTATACAGATTGATATCGGGTAAAGGCGTATGACGTAAATCTCTACATCTGTGTATACATATATATAGTAAAGGCGCACCCACACGATTTTCCAGTCACTCCGTGACCTTTTGCACTTTCACCTTCGAACTCGCTCAGCGAGATGAAAATTCTAATTTCATCTCCTTCCCGAGCCCCCTTCGTCTTCGGTACACCGGGTCCAGCTGCGTCACGGACGCCTGGGTATCCTTCGATACAGAATCCTTCGTGGTAATAAAAATTCTTTTGTTATCCGAGTGGAAAAACCTGTCTGGTAATTAATAAGGATAACAGGGGCAATTGATATATACAGGAGTAATGATAATAATCGTGGCAGGTAGGCACGTGATTATATACTCTGTTTTACACGGTCACCGCGTCGATCGTATTTTTCTATTTTGATTACGAATCGCACGAAAATTCACCGATTCAAATTGCACGCAGATTCGGTGCTGTTGTTATTATTAATATTATTAGCAATCTAAATCCCAAGCAGGCTGTAACGTGTAACGACCTGTTTTTCTCGTTCGTTGCCAGTTTGTTCTTCTGCTCTCCTCGAGTATAACCCAAATGAAATCTTTAAATGACTCTTAAAGTGCCTCGCGAGGTGTTGTGCCGACGAGTCAAGTGTATCTATTCTATATGTGTGTATATAGATATATACCTGAGTCAAATTCCATGTATCGAGTATGGCGTACACACATGTGTTGTGCTGACTCGCTGTCGGGCACGCATGAACATATGCCAGCGTGGGGCCCACGCATCCACGTTAACGTACACAGATACTTAACACGAACGGGACTATATCGTGTGCACGTGCATCGTGGTATAAAGGTCCGTTCATCAAGGATCGACTGAAGATTGAATTCTCTTTTTTTCAATGAATACGCGAACGACAGTGAATATTTTAATTGATTTTCGAAATTTCGCGCTCTTTTCATTTTTTCGACCTTCTTTTTAGTCTTCGATCGCTGAGAACGACGATTTCATACGGGGTGGATTAAATAATTGTTGGTTAGTTTTTTTTTTCTTTTTCATGAAAATATTTATGTTTCGCTTTCATCTTGTATTTTTTTTTTTTCAATTTATCTTTTCTCTCTCGTTTGCCCTACTCTCGCGTTCATTCTATTTATTCAGGCGCTTCTCGGTGGTATAAAAAAATTTTGCTTCACCATTGTGAGGAGAACCTTTAAGTTTTAGCCCGGTGTAACGAGGAGACTTCCAGATGGAACGGAGCGAGAGGATCAACCGAGACCACGTGGCTTCCTCTTTCGGTCTATTACTCATGGGTGCGAGAGAGTGACGTTCTTATTTGGTATTACTCTTTCTCTCTCTCTCTCTCTCTCTCTCTCCCCCTCTCTCTCTCTCTCTTTCTCTCTTTCTCTCTGCTGATAAAGAGGAGAGGGGAAACACTGTGTCCTGAGACTCAGTGCGATAGAGTGGTCGATTCAGCAATGGCGCGCGACGAAGACCAGCGTTACATTGAAAAGGGATAGACACACGTGTAGAAGATAATACATATAGGCGAATGCACATATGTGACTATGCACGCCTAAGTAGAGAGAGGGGGAGGGGGGGGGGAGAAAAGGGTTTTCGGAGGAGAGCGGGTTTGAGGATGACGAGAGAGAAGAAATGTATATAAGGGCTACGCGAGAGCAAAAGGTAGACAGTTTGGTATACACGATTACACGCGGCAGTGCCGTACAATGAGGGGGCTATTGCCCCATATCCCATATCCCATATCCCATCTTCCGATCCCCTTGGCTTCCTTTTCCACCCCATTCCCTTTCTCGTGGAAGCCATACATAGATTGGTTATGGTAGAAATTTTTCGAGACCCCAACCTTTTCTATGAATCGTGAAAAAGGGTGGTCAACTATTCTTTTTTTTTTTTTTTCTTCTTCATAACCGCCACCTATTGCGACAGACAATAATTAATGCTTACGTTACGTATTTTGTACAGAGGACGATAGCAGCGAGTATTTATTTTTTAATATTATTAATTAGTGAAATGCCGAGAATGTTTCGGCTTTGATAGAAAGTATAGGGGTTAGGGGGAGCAAGGGAGGGCTGGGGGCGCTGTAGGACAAGGAGTAAAAGGGTTTAAAAAGGGTGTAAATGTACTGTGTTACGGTAAAAAAAAGGTCTCTTGGTATTCACATATATATACATTTATATTTATATATGTGTGAATAAAAACGCAAAGCAACAGTATCAATGGTGGACGTTGCAGAGGCAGCTGCTGCGAAACGAGATTAACGCTATAAATACAGAGTCGCGTCGGTCGGTACGAAACTCTTAGCCGCGACTGTACCCTTAAAACATTGGAAATAGTTATGGCAGCGGTTCTCATTATCTCCGAATACATTTTATCAATTCAATTATGTAACTCGAAAATAATTCGTCACGTATCAACCACGACCGAACGTTCATGATTTTGTCCAACAATCAGCTTTAATTGCTAGTCGCGTCTTCTTATCTTTGATCGTTATCTGAAATTATCCTTTATTATTTTTCTTCCACCCCCCACCCCCCTCTCCGCCTATCTCAATTTCTCTGCCTTTTATTTTCTCTCCCGCCGAGCACCCCGTATACCCGCGCCCTCTCATTTCCTTTTTTTCGCTCCTCCTTCGCCTTTCACGAGGTTCGCAAATTTTACACGAGAATCTCCCTTATAATTTTCATCGTAAAATCAGCGACGACCCTGACGGGCCCAGTTGAAATCCCGTTGAATTTCAAATCGCCGGTAAATAAAGCAAAGGAAGTAATGGGCAAACTCGCTGCAAAGCAGACGCGTACAGTCCCGTGTCAAAGTATCAGTAAAACGTTTGCCCGTGCCTTAAGAGATAGCGGATGGGCCGTGGGGGGGAGGAGAGGAGGGGAGGGTGTGTGTGAAAAATTGAGCCCTACACGAATTTTCACACAGCACCCCCCCATCCCCTGGAATCGTCAACCTGCATGCAACACGTGCGAACTAACGAAACGCCGTTAATTGCACGTGCGCCTTAAAAATCCCGAATAATTAATTAACACCGCGACGCTATTTCGATCTGTATCGACGGCTGTTTTTCCGTCGCGCCGATATGACTCGCGAGGAGGAGGTTTAATTTTTTTCTTTCATGCTGCCACGACTGCACGTCTGGACGTAAGAAAAAAAAAAAAGTGCAACGGTGCATCGAGTGCATCGGATGCGCGATGCGGGTGCGCGCGGTCGAGGCGCCTACTAAATTCTCCACCCCCGCTACCTCCCCTCCTTCCCCTCCGTCGCCCCCTCCACCTATTCTCCTCGACCATCGCCACTCGACGCCATTATTATTCGCGACCCTAATAAACAGCGGTACTACGAAATAATAATGATTATTACGCGTGGCTGATTTCTATAGGACTCCGTTACGTTGGCTGGCCTGGGGTGAGGGGAGGGAGGGTTGCGGCTGCTGGCCAAAGAGGGTGCGGGGATCGATCGATCGAACCGATAATGGATTTTACCGCAATTTCAAAATAATTATATTAATCTTACAAAACGACAATGACTCGTTACTCAGTCATATTGACGCTTCCAATCGTCTACCGTGTATATCTATAGTCACTGTGTATACTGTTATCATGCCCTGTTCGCTTATCGATTATCGAGAGGTCCTGCCGTTTCAGCCATTTATTTTTATATCCTTAGCCCTTCTGCGACGTGGCGGACGTTATACGCTGCAGTTTGTGTTGCCTTGGCGAAGACCCGTAGCCGTTTTCCCCCTTTCAACCCTCCATGCTGATTACTGTTTTTGCCACGGGGCACTTCCGCCTTGCCTTTTATACCTGTTATCCGTGATAAGTATTATACCCTGTAATCTTTTTTTCTTTTATTCTCTTACCGTGACGTTTTAACCTGTTTCACGTTTCTTTAGTGTTGTTTGATACTTTAGGGTGAACATCCAATTGATTTGGGGATTTACGTTATCTTTTTTTTGGTTTCTCTTATCGCGAACTCGTGCGATTTCGAGATACTTGAGAGATTGCCGAGCGGTCGCGATTTATTGACGGGATTTTTTTTTTATAGAACTCGCAAGTTGCACTTTTTTTTTTAACTCTCTAAATGCTCTTTTCGAAATAACTTTTTAAGTAATGGGAATATCGATTCGTGTTCCGGGTCGTTGGGATTTTTTTTTCTTTTTTTTTTTCGAATTCACCACATACTTCCACTTTGATGTATTGTCGAGTATCGATTGGAAGCTAAGCGCGGTGCATGATAAATGTGTTATTTTTTTCTGATTTTTACGAAATTTCCTAATTTAACATATCGGCGACGTTTTGCTCGGCGATAACGCGTGCTTACACGGAAACACATTTTATTTGGAATAAATCAAAAAAATTTTTTTTTTTTTTTGTAAAAGAAAGTGAAATCTCACGCGTCACAGTCAGGGAACGTGAAGTAAATCAATATTTCGCATAGGCATATACACTTTTTGGCTTTTATCAAGAATTCGCAAATTTACGTACTGATAACATTCTCAGTCCCAGACGCGATTAGCGTAGCCCGTCAAAGTTTCTCCGTATACATATAAACCGTAAGCTGTATTAATTTAGCGCGTTACTTTTTTTTTTTTTTTTTTAAGAACTCGAAATCACGACTCCATAAAAATTTTCCGTGAATCCTGGTTCCCCATTGTTAACGAAAAAGTTGTGCTATTGTTTTCCAGCTATTGGGGGGCGCCTGCTTCAGCCACGGCCCCTACACGTTTTACAAAGCCGTGCGTATCGGGAACGGTCGTGTCCTCCGACTCGGGAGCTTTTTCCTGACAAAGGTGTGGAGCGACGCCGATCTAGTGAGCATCGGCGAGCTTCAGCTGCTTTGGCTGGACAGTCGGGGTCCTAATCAGCCCTTGGCGTCCCTGCGTCTCTACTTCCTGCCGGAAAATACGCCGGACGGTCGAAGGGACACGCACGGCGAGGTGAGCATGACGAAATCAAAATATTACCTTATCTTTGTATTTCGAAAAAAAAAAAAAAAATTTTTTTTTTATCAACCAAAATCACGTCCACGTCTATTGGATTGCGCGAATTGCCATTGTGCCAATTTGAGAATTAACGAAGCACCTCTCGGGCTTTGTGACTCGCTCGTTGAGATGACGTCGACCTGAATGGCCCGAAAGGTCGAGGGGTTGAAAGGGGGTCGGAGGGGTTGGAAAGGGGTCGGAGGGGTTGGAAGGGGGTTGGAGCGGTTGGACTGTTTCAGACAACGGGTTAAATAAAAATGGTCTCTTTCCCAAGATTTTTATTAAATCCTTGGCTACCTGTGGCCGCCTTTCGTCGTGGAATGCGAATTGAAAAGGGGTGGGGCGATGGCGGAGGGGGGATAGGGGTGGGTATGGTTAGGGGCGAAGAGAATTGTGTAAGACGGAATGGCGAAAGGGGTGGAGATGGAGTGGGAGGAGACCACGTGACTCCCCTCCCCTCTCCTTCTCCTTCGCGAATCAATAACCGATAATTCATAATCACGCGAAAATAACGAGGCGAAATTTCCACAACGGCAAATCACTTTTGGGACTGGCGCGTTTCAGAGGGCGCCACCGTACTCCGTGACTGTTGGTTGGTGAACAGATGTTCCTTCGTTATCGTAATAAAAAGGGGGTTTGATTATACCAACAAAAAAAAAAAAAAGGGAACTACGGTGTTCACCCTCTTTCGCCATTCAAAAGAATAAAAAGGATACGAGGATCCCTCGTGTCGCTCGTTATTATTTGATTTCTCATTTTTTATCTCGAACGTACTTTGGTAATTTCTTTTTTTTTTCGCCTACTTTGACGTTATCATTAAAGGAGACATTAAAAATTATCAATCTCGATGAAACGGTTGGCGAATAATTAATTTTTTTTCTTTTTCATTCCCAGCACACGCCTACTTAGCGCTCACGTTACTCGTTTGACTGTAGAGAGATCGCGTGGGAAATGTCAGGATTTGTAGAAAGACGAGGGAAAAAAAAGAAAGTCCGAAAATAGGGGATGAAATTGCTGTGTACTCTTTTCGAGGAGGGGGTGGATTATTGCGCCAAATAGGTTTCAGGCTCTTACGGGAACGGCTGGACGGTAAGAGTTTCTCCGGGGCGCTGAAACAAGGGAGGCTTTTTCTCCACCCCCGCGAAGCTCGAGCGGTGTGACGTAATAAGGGATGAGAGGGAAAAGGGTGACGGAGAGAAATGGCAGTCGAGTCTACTGTAAACGCCGATGGTCGTCAGGGCTGACCCCAAGGGTTCAAAGAATATGACTAACCCCACGGTTGATATTGGGGTTAGGCTTAAGGGTGGTATATACATATATATCACATATACACCTCGGAGCCTATTATTCTATTGAGACATTGTCGATTACCGCACCCTCACACACTGGCTCCATCAATCGCGGCTCGCAGTTTACACATTGGCATATATGAACGGCAAACAGCGAATAACGTCCCTACGAAGTGTACGTCGTGTGATCTATATTGTGGTATTAAATGGAAAAAAAAAACCGAAAAAAAAAACAATTTTCTCAACTACCCAAAATCGTTTCAACTTTCAAAGAGATTAGGAACAACCGAAAGTCTAATAAATTATCTCGCTCTGATCCGCAATTTTTATACCGATAAGAAAAGTTAATTAATTATTATCGATCCGCCCCCCACCCTATCACGCGTGCAGATGAACGAAGCTTAATAATCCTCTGTGAAAATTCATTCCGACGCATTTGATTTTGGGTTAGCTGTCGAACCACCCCTTTGTCGCTTTTTTTCACATACCCCCCTCCTATTGGAAATGAAAACAAGTATTTTTAGACAAAAACGGCATATTTCGTGAAAAATTGCCTTTTTTTTTTGGGCCATTTTGCTAAATTATACCAAAAAGCTTTCACCAGCTTTTACGTACGCCCCCCCCCCTTGCTCGTCTTAGAGTATTTTTAGCCCCCCCCCCCCTCTCTCTCTCTGAAAATCCTCAAACCTCGAATGGGTCTGGTCGTCCAGGCGTGAACTCCCACACAAATCTCATACTGTACCTATATGGTCCACGTTTAGCTCTGTCCTCCCAGCATCCCTCGCTCGAGCATTTCCACTTTTATCTTCGACGTTCCCTGACGACCATTCTTTCACACGCATGCACCCGAATGCACATGTCCCTGGTCCATATGTGTAACATTAGATACGTGGTAGGTATACGACTGCATATGCAAATATTGCAAATTCTCGTGTACACTCTTATCACTTACGCAACCAGTACCAGTGCGATGCAGATGCATATGATAACGAATATATGCATATATATATAGTGTGTGTATATATATAAGACTGAGGGATACGCGAACACACTCTAATATATATGCAACCGAGTGCATCTTTTTGGTATTGGTAGTAGTGAATGCGTTCCCATATATCTATATGTTAAATACTTTTGCAGCGAGGGGGTCGACATTTCCAGCCGGGATGCTGTATTTTAATATACGTATAAACGACTCTGGAGCTTTTACATCCTTCATACGTGCACACGCGTGCACAAAGTTATTTTCTAGAGTCGACCGAGCCCTTATTTTTCTGCGTTTAGAATAAAGTTTTCGCGTATGGGATATACGTTTCGCATCGTATACGGCTAGTATATCTGTATAAAGGTTGGATGGGATCGCGGTAGAAATTCCATGTACCGTTATGAGAAAATGGAAAAGTTATAGATTCTAGAAAATGCTTTCCATCGAGTCGGAATCGGATCAGTACTGAAAAATTTGTAAGGACGTGGCTCCCCGTTCGGCAATATACAGATATACAGATATATATGAACGTGGAAATTGTATATAAATCTGAGAGACTGAGAGTCAATTGAAAAATTGATTTAACGAGATTGCGTCTTATTACTTATTATTTTTATGCGTCCGAAGGACAGAAAATTTATCAGTCTTATCGACGTTACTTCGCGGACACATATATCCGTATGGTTTATCGTAATTTTATTATTATCTTTCTATACTCCACGTAGTTCCGATCCCCTAGTTTACCCATACCCTTGTACTATTATGTTATCGTATTCTGTTATCGCGAGGAAGTGCGCGATCAGAGTTACGGCTTGTAAGGACGATATCGTCGGATTTAGCGCGAACGTAACTCCTTCCTTGCTTCTTAAGTGAACGATGCAAATGAAAGACAAGGAGGCCGTCGCGCGCTCTGCGAATACGAAAAAGATGTACGTGACGAGTATTTACCAATTAAGGCGCAACAGTAGTGGCGCGCGATACGTGAAACCGGCTGTTACGGCTTGCATGGGCTGCTTGGCTGTGAAGAAAATCGAAATTTTTTTTTCGGCACCTTGAATAATTTTACAATTATCAGACGTGCCCATGTAATTGCGTGGGAACGTGACGCATTGAGAATGAGTGGGGGAAAAATTTTTTGTAATTTTTTTTTCTTTTTTTTTTCAAAAATATATGTATATCTGTACAGAGAGACGTATGGCAAGGTATACGTCCTAAGCTACCATATTCACGTCCATTTACATCTTGTCAGGGTGAATTTTCATTTTTTTTTTACACGGGACGCATCTAGGACATCCCTTTTTCTCTCGCCCATAATTCATCCCCTATTTCCCTCCCGTCCCTCGTCGAAGCAAAGAATAACCGCCGACTGAAATATCCATACGCGGCCGAGGTCACCACCCACTCCCCCTTTTTTTCCTCCGCGCAATCCTTATTACACGGAAAATCGAAAATCTATCTCGTTTCTAGAAAATCCCTAAGGGCTATCTCTTGCGTCATACATAAATCCGTATCCACACACGCGCGCATGCTCCAATAACTTTTGAGCACCACTCACGTACGTAAAGATACAAAACTTTTGAACCTTCCTGTACTCTCCCGTAACTGCACGACCGATTATCATTACGGGTCGTATAGTGAAAATAAATGTTGGCTCTCTCTCTCTCTCTCTCTCTCTCTCTCTCTCTCTCTCTCTCTCTCTCTCTCTCTCTCTCTCTCTCTCTCTCTCTCTTCTTTTTTCTTTTTCTTTTATTTATACACCGTTTGCCCCCTCCCTTTTTTTCTTGCCGTTTGCACCGTAAAGAGCGCATTACGCTTTTTTTTAACATGAAAACTACCATCGACTCTAGTTACGCGCGTATAAAGGCGCGTTTTCATCGATATTATTTATCGCTTTCTTTTTCCTCCCCTATATATACTCTCTACAAATGCATACCCTCCCTCCCACCCCCCTCCACGTCCTTATCACCGATGCCCACCACATATTCCCACATATGCATATGCCTACACGCGCCCCCACACACGTACGTGCGAAAACGCATCTGTATTTGCCAGGACAAATCGAATCTACTCGAACCGTCCGAACTCGCGCGAACTTCGCGAACTCGTCGACGAATTTACAATGGGCTTTTCGGCCCGGGTACGCGTTGCCAATTGAAACGCGAGCGATCCAATTAACGGCAACGCGCCGGTAAATGCATTTAATTAATCGTCTCTCTTTCTCGCTCTCTATGTGTATATGTGTATATATATATATATATATATATATATATACATGGATATTGCATATAAAGTTTTGCACAGAACTAGATGTATGACGTTCGTGAATATATTTTGAGTTTTTTTTTGTATTTTCACAATTATATGAATATACGACGATTACGAATCAATTGGCTATCACGGGAACAATTTGATATTATCCGAAAAATGTCTATTGGAGGTAATTGCGGGTGGGGGGTGGAAATAAAAATTTTGCAAATTTTATTTTTCCCCGTTAATAAACTTTACCATCTCGTTTGTTTAATTACCAAAAGCTCATTGGCGAAAATTATGAACGTGATTGGCAGGACGCGATATATCTATATTCCATCGATAATATGTTGTAATTATACTGGATGCTTGATTTCGAATAGGCAATGCGTATGGAATGCGGATGCCTGTATGCCTGCTTAAATACACACGCGTACACGTGGTACAAAAAAGAAAAGATAAAAAGATAATTGGAATTAGCTTATAAGGATAGCAGCTCCGGTGCATCGAGTTGTCCCTCGTTCGATCTGTCTTCGTCTGTTTCCTCGAGCGCATCGAGCGCATCGAGTGTGTCGCGACGGGATGTTCGTAGCTTTGCATATATGTGTGTATACATATATATATTTATCGCCGAGTATTTATGCACTGAGTCACGTAACGCATATATCGTGACACGCACGTGCGTGAACGTGACCCTACTTTAAGGATCTGCGGGGTGTCATTGATAAGCGACTATTATTATTTTTGTTTTCCTAAGGTCACAAAGGGTCGCCAATGTTTCTTCCTGCGCGATTACGACAGGTACGGCTAATCAGGATTTACGTGGCCTTCACTGACGCGTGAAGATTGCGTAAAATCGAGTGAAAAAAATTAATTGAATTCTCAACGATGCTCGTCGCTATCGTTACATTAATACAAATATCCTCTGTTTCTCTCTTTTCTCTCTCTCTCTCTCTCTCTCTCTCTCTCTCTCTCTCTCTCTCTCTCGTACGCGTGCACACTCCGTCTCCTTCATACGAGTACATATGTACGCGCGATACAACAGGCTCGATGATGCACAAAGAGAGGCTCACACAAAGATTCTAAATAAAACCCAGGAATTTGTAGAGAGAACGAGAAAGAGAGAGAGAGAGAGAGAGAGAGAGAGAGAGAGAGAGATATGGAGAGAAGATAGAGTGGGAGAGAGAGAGAGAAGGAACGCTACGCGTTTATTACAACTGCAAAGAAGACGCTCCCGATTAGGGTTAACGTCCCCTAAGAAAACACGTGTGTAGTACCGATCATTGGCTTTTCGTCTTCCAATTCCTTTTCGTCTCCCTTCCGCGTCCATTCACTTTCTCTCACTCCCTCCTTTTCTCCTTTCTCCTTCGTCCATCTTGTATGCATTCCTTGCGCGATTCGCCAGGGCACGAAGCGTCACTTCGATATCGCTACATACTTACCTATATGTATATATGTATATGTATATAATAACGTCGTAACGACGTTCTCGTCGTAAGCATGAAAATAAAATTTTCGTCGCGACGGTCGACAGGAACTATAAAAAAAAAAATCATGAAAGCTCAATTACACATATATATCGCAATTTTTTAATTAATCAAATGAAAGATATTTTTTTTAATGACTAACCGAACCTCTTTCAGCCAATGCAATCCCGTCAATCCCCTACTTACCCTATATCCATTATCCGTCCCTTCCAATGCTATTTCCAAATCTCACAAGACAACAACGTAAAGCGCCAACCTACGCGCTGTTATCGTTTCCTTCCTACCGCTCGCCATTCCAGTTCCACCGGTTCCTCCGTCAGTGTCTTTGCTTTTGCGTACTCGACGCGGCCCTGTTGTTGTTGTTGTTGTCGTTAGTACAGCTATGCTATTCTTAGCAGAACCCCAACAAGTAGCGTCATCGTTACGATATGTAGAGACATATGTGTACATACCCAAAGACAGTACCTCGCCGCAGACTCCAGCATCCGAGTTCTCCCATTGGGATATCGGCACATTGATTTTATCCTATTGAAATTTGATTCATCTTATTTTCAGTTTTATTTATTTTTCTTTCTTCTCTCCGTCAACCTCCCCTCGACCAATCCTCTAGTTTCTCCCACTCGTTATCTCCCCTATGATAGTTTTTCTCGCTCCATGGTATTTCCATGGTGTCTATACTTTCTGTATTAACCCCCCCCCCCCCGCCCCCCCAGGACCTTTGACCCTTGACCCGAGTATATCGGTACTTGAATGGGTCAATCGTGGCTCCCGCTAGGTGGATCATGCGAAAAACGTGGACCTACCTGGGTCACCGTCTTTCGAGCGTCGGCAGCGGGTCGAGGTCAGGAACGAGAGGCGTGTCTGAAAAGATTTAGCAGGTGACGACACCGAGGACCGGGAGGAAGGTGAAAGGTCAAAGGGCTCTCGGTATATGGGAATGGGACTATAAGACTCGCGATAGGGATATTTCGAAGGTGGATAAGCCCGTCGCGAGGTTAGCTGAGGAGGAGGGAATAAGGGGGAGGTGGTACGGGTATGGGTTAAGTCAGTGTTATTGGTTTTTGTCGCGCATGCGTAGTAGTGACGCCAATCTGGCGAATTATTAGCCAAGTTTAACCTGGCAGGGGGGGGGAGACAGGGGGGGGGGGTTTGACACGACCCCGGCAATTTAATTACTTTCACGATAACCCCTATGCTGCCTGTTAATTTTTTTTTCATCGTTACTACGCGATTTGACAACTGTCATCGACAATCGTATATACCCGCTTAGCGGTAACTATTGTCATTCCCTGGTCCGTTGAGGTTAAATGGGGGGGAAAGAAAAAAAATTTATTTCACTTGTCAAACAGAATTTTTTTTTTTTTTTAATATCGTTAACGGTTATGATCACTCGTTACGATAGGTTGTGTTAACGATTCTCGGCTTTATCTCGTTCTCGTATTTCTCGTTCGGTTATATTGGATCTCACCCGTTATAACGAATCAAAGGTGGATTCGCGATAATATCCTTTTTCGTTTACGTTGCTAATTGAATGACAAAGATCGTTGCAGGTTACGTCGGTGTTATTGGTAGTTTGTTCACGAGTGCTCATGTGCTTGCGATACCTATTACTATACGAAAATATATATATATATAACCTGGTAGTTATAATCTGTAATGGTTGCAGGTGCGTAGTATACATACAGTAGTGCCCTGCAGATCCAGGGGGTAGTAACAGCAACCCGCTCTTTGAAGAAGAGTAAAGGGGTGGGACTCCGCTCTGTGTGGGATTTGTAGGTTAGCGCAGTGGCGTCGGCATTCAATTATTTTTCTTCGTGCTTTAGGTACATCCGAGTAAATTGATTTTGTATCGTTGACGCTTTTATTTATGATACGGATATCGCGAGACTTTCGAGTGGCGGGTCGTTAAGGTTGGTTTATAAAGAAAGAAAAAAAAAAAAGAAAATAATAGAAAGGAACGAGAGAGGGGGAATTGAGGCAAATAGGGACTTTACGGGCGTTTACTCCTTTCATAACGCGAGGTATAAAAGTTTTTACGTCAGGTCCAATGGCGTGGGACGAGGGTCCTGCCGGAGAGGGTCAGGAGCCTATAAGTGGGAGACGTGGGGAGGATGATATCTTTAACGGACGTAATGGCTGATACTCAAAGGACGAAATTGGGAATCGCCTGTCGCGTGACGCTACAACGTTTCTCGTTGATTCGTGACGATTCGTCATTTTTAATTGGAGCAGATTTACTGTGCTGGAGCCGAGAGGTCAATTTACCTTGATTGCAGGTATCGGATTGATCGTCCGAATTTTCACTTTGATAACTTCCGCTATGTAGTGCGGTTTTTTTTTTTTTCTGGAATCATTTTGGGTTATGGGAACATTTTTGAGATTGGATAATTTTTCTTTTTTTTTTTTTTAACTTATGGGGGTTAAGTCTGCCTGTTGTTTTCTTTTGTTCTTCGTTCTTTTGGCATTAGAGCTTAGATTAGGCGGGGCTGCCATGTATTAAGTGTTAGTGACAGATGGCTCTTCGTTATATGGTTATGGGAAAATTTTGTGAGTGACTGTACGTTACGTGTTTAGCTTGTGTAGCTTGGGTGGGATCGGATAATTCTAATACACCGTCACACAGTCTGTAGTAACCTTTGACCAGCTACACAACTCTATGAATTTCTCTCTCTCTTTTTTTCTCCCTCTCCCTTCCTCTCTCTCTCTCTCTCTCTCTCTCTCTTTATCTCTCTTTCGACCCATCTCTCCTTTCAGAACTAGAAAAGAAGAAATCTATCCTTTTTACTCTCTCTCTCTCTCTCTCTCTCTTGCTCTCCTTTTCTCCAGTATCCTCCCACCGTAAACCTGAGCGCTTCCTCCTTTCGCATCGAAGAAAAAGAAAATCAGTAACTATCCACGAAGAACCCGCTGAATGGAGAATTCTTAAATTAAATCGTCAATCTTCGTGTCTGCCGCGAACTCTATCAACTCGCTGATTCCCTCCATTTCGGATCTCTTTTTACTCTTTTTTTTTTTTCTTATCTATTTTTCACGTCAAATTTCTTTTGCCCTCCCTTGACAGATTACGTATTCTACTAGAGAGATGTTGTTGATTATATATATATATATATATATATATTTAAATATACACGAACCCCACGTAGTATTATCCAACTGAAACTCTGCCGATATGGATTACGAGCGTTTAATGAATTTTTTGCCAAAAATAAAATCTCACCCTTTCATATGAAAACTCCATTCGAATTATCGGCTTTTGTAAGCACGAAGCATCTGCCTCTTTCACATGTATTTAAAGCACGTATCAAATACACCTATGGGCTTGTGTGACTTTAATAAAGATCCCATAGTGGTAAGACCTATATTTTTTTTTCTTTTCTCCTCGATTCACAAAGAAAAATATTTAATCTCGCCAAGCACAGTTATTCGTAAAAAAAAATACCTGCGACGAGAATCGTTAAGGGTTGTTACGTGCTTGTAAAAATTTTTCAATTTTTTGTTTTGTTAAAAAAAAAATAGAAATTCACTGCCTCCGCCACTGGTATTTCTTCTGACGTCCATTAAGAGTCGGCCCTTGTCTCCTTCGACAAAAAGGACAAAAACTTGAAAACGTAAAAGGCACGGCCTTTGAAACCAGTTCAGGAAGGTTTCTAACTATAACGCCGTTCTACGCCAATGCGCCCTCCCGGACTCCCCTGCCGAGTGTATTTCTAAAATTTGCCATAACTCGGTAAGCGAGATTTTTTTTTTGCGGGCTTCTTGTTTCACAGCAATTATTCGGGCGCGCCGTTACGCCCAGAGCCAATAATTTTCGGGATTTTTATTCTGCCTATACGCAGACACACACAGGGTCGTTCACGGCAAACGCATCGCCTGAAGTTGGACGCGATCAAACAATTCTGTTAATCGAGACAGTGTTGCCTTATTTAAAAAAAAAAATGAAAAAAATACGAAATTCACGATATTAACAATGTTATCACGTTGACTTTCATTTTTTTAATGATGCCACTCTGCTCCGATTCATGAAATCACCCATTCAGAGCCAATTTCAGCTGGTGCCTTTGCCGTGAATAACCCTGTCCAAATATATACATATACACAGAGAAAATATTTTTTTTCAATGAAATAATCGCCACCCTGTGTATCTATCGTCCATCGATCCACCCCCCCCCCCCCCGCCGCCCCTCCGCCCAATATCCATTATTTGTTTGAGCTGCCTGCTTGATGGAATCGACACAGCGAATAACGCTAAACAAGCTTGCATATTCAAGCGTCACAAATTTTCATGCTTTTTTTTAGATTTCTTTTTTTTCAAATTTTATTTCATACTCGTCCCTTCCAGCATTTAAAACGCAAATAATTTTACACCCAGGGGCATCGGGTTTAAAATAATTTTTTTTTTTTTTTCAATTTTCTCAATAACCCCGCCATTGCCCCTACAATAATACTCGAAGCTCATATTTTCGTAGTCCGTATACATGCAACACGCACATCTCTACGTATACGCGCATTACGAAAATAACTATAGTTAATTTAATATAAATGCTAATAATGCCATTCGGTACGAAGTGCCGTGTGCATGTCGTATTCTATATGGCCTATTAACTAAGGCTGCGGTTAGGACCTCCGCTCGTTCAGCTAATGCCAGTGATAATGATATTTGACGAGGACTGTAATAACTCGTTCTCTTTGTCCCGACAATTAGATTTTATATTACTTTTTTTTTTTTTTTCTCAAACCGCACCACAGTATATTCACTCGCGACCCTCAGACGCAGCCCTTGCCTTATTGCTGGCGCACAGTAGTTTTTCTTTTCGTCGAGCAATATGGCCTCGACAATGTCTTCTACCTTTTTCATTGGCTTTTACCCGTCCCCCCTTACCTTCCGCCGTGAGTTTACAACGGACGACATGTGCTGCAGGCATTTGTTTGAGTCTACGAAGCCGCGAGGGGAATTTGGAGGAGACGCGATAAAAAGTCACCTAAATAAATATCATAGTAGGCGCGGTTACGCAAGCCGCATTTTCATGCAACTATCTCAAATCTACATCGGTCGGGGTCAACGATACCGAACAATCGGTGTGGCAATTGCGGCTGAAAATGTGGTAAAATTTTTCGTAAATCCTGCGAGACATTGGCTTTCGATATGCCGTCGTTACGTAAGCCGATCTCGTGACTGTTTCGCTGGCTATACTACCTTCGTGCTTTCTAAACGAAACCAGGAAGAAAAAAAGCCGACGATAAAGAAGAAAAGGAAAACAAACCAATTAAGTACAACGAATCGAGCAGTAGGTTAATCATTAGTTTCACTCGATATCGCGTTGAGGTGAGGTGTCGAAGAAAAATTTTTTTTTTTTCCAAAATTTCAATTTTCAAATTATTTACAAACGTCCTTCCTCCTCTCCTGATTATCTCGATGATCGTTCCTCACGCGCACCCGTCCGGACTGTACAGGACGATCGATAGAATCGATCGATTTGTAAGGTCAGGATATACAGAAATGATTATGTAATCGCCCTGTGCTAACAGTAACGCCTAACTTCCTCGTGGGTGACCCACCCCTTACATCCTAACCCCTCGACACCGATTAGCATAGAGAGGGTATGTGGGTGTGCATTATATACGATAACATATATATATATATATTGTATCATAGTAGCTGCTTGGGAGCGACGCGTATCCATGACAACCCCTATCCCCTCTGTCAATTTTCCACCCCTACCACCCAGCACCCCCACTATACCAGTCCTGAATGTTTCCACCCCTATCGCTTCTCCCTGAAACCCCCCCCCCCTCTTTCTTCTTCTACCCTTCCCCTCCAGCGCCACTCCACTCTCAACCACTCATTCTCTTTCATATCTATGTCCCATGTAACTTCTACTTTGCACCCCCCCCCCCGAACCCCCCTTACTCGACCCCTCGTCCATCCCCTCCAATACGGCGGAGAAACTATTCATTGTTGATATAACATACAATCCACCCACCCTGATACATAGTCAACCCTTACCACATGGCAGCCCTGGACAAACTCAAACTACCCTTTTCTAGGATATATATATATATATATATATATATATATCATATAGGCAGGAGGTTACGGGGTCTCTGTATTGTTTTTGATAGGATGAAAGAGCCTCGATAAGTACTAAGTACTCTGGTGCCATTTGTTACGGAGACGAAAGACTGGCCAAAATCATCCCTTATATTTAAATGGTGACTAATTCATCCCTTACGACCCTTGGGATGTTCGAGGGCCTCTCTGATCCAACCCTTGTACCATATCCACTCGTCGGCTCGACGAACCTCAAAGTAGACTATGATTATTCCGGTTTGGGCTTATTTTTCCTATTGTCTAACGTATCCTGTGTCACTCGTTGATCGTGTAACATTCGCTTCCGATTGGTCGTAGACCTACGGCCGCACGAATAGTTCAGCCGAAATCTCTGGGGTGTCGGGTTCTTTTTTTTTTGCTAAAATCAAAATAGCTTACGTGCGGTCGTTTAAATCGCCATTTATCGAGCCGTGACCTTTGACTGATAAAAAAGGTTAGTCAAGGGAATGGCCTTGAAGAACATAAATATATCTTGACAATCGATCCCTAATTTTTTGTTCCATTTACTTATATCAATTCATCATCGAGAGATCAGTGTAGCGTGACTTCGTTTTACGCTCGATTTTCCTTCTTAAGGCGATATCTCGAATTAAAAACCTGCCATTAAAAAATTACGGCTGAGAAAACTCCCCCCCCCCCTCGTTCTCTCCGCCCCTTGCACCGTAAATGGCCCCCCCGCCTATTCACGCTTTGTACGTACCTGACCTTCCGTTTTGACTCGCGCGACACAACGGATCGAAATTGCATAAAAATCTTTCGAAACAACTTTCGTGACAGTAGCACTCGCGTGGGGTCGTTAGATACCCCATTTGTTTAATGGCACGTATCAATGACCAGTGAAAACAAAAAATATTATTCCGCACTGAGAATCATTGCTGTCTTGATACACGTGACCATTCGAAGTGATAAAAAAATTAATAGATATCAGAAAAAAATTATTCTAGGGATGGCCAAAAGATAAAAGATCTGGGGTCTTTCTGGACCCCACGCGTATCAAAGACTTATATTCAGCGACAGTCTCGATAACGTGACAATGAAAAGGGTGGTTAAGGGGGGCGGGAAGGGGTTACAGCTATTTTACAAAAATATGCATTACGGGTGAGCCCTAAGGGCGCGTTTGCAAAGTTACCACAAATATTCATAATCCTCACGAAAGAAACAGCCCTGCGGTCTGGTCGATACGTCGGACCATATAAAATTAACGAATACTTGAATTCCATCTGGGTTACGTAAATGGTACAATGGCCAAGTAAAACTACAGAGGAGGGTTGCTTGAAAAAAAAAATAATAATAATACTCCGAGGATAATACACAAATTTCAACAGCACGTGAAAATAAGAGTGCAGTTGTATGCAGAAAGTGCATCCGGATGAGAAATGCATATATGCACGTACACGCGTTTAAATATATATATATATATATATATAATTTATATAAGCGCCTCCGTGTTTACCTACATGCACGAAAATAACGCTCTTTCGAATATTTTCAATGTAAACCCCAGTGACAATGGGAGTTAATTTGCATTCAGAGAGAGAGAGAGAGAGAGAGAGAGAGCCGGTTATAATGTCTTTCAGAAGCATCATACTAATTACCCCCCCTCTAACTATACAACCCTTTACTACGTGTACGTCCTTGGCTCAATATCCTGCCAACAGGCCCGTTTAGTTCTGTATACCCACCCTTATGACTATACCTTCCCCTTCTATCTTTCTTTTTAACTTTGCTTCAACTTTTCTACCCTTCCTCCGCCACCCCTTCCTGCCCAACCCCATCGCCATACCTCATCTTTTTTTTTACATCCCTTACTCCTATACTGTACCAACCCCTCACCACCCCTCTCTCCGCCCTCCAACCCTAACCCCTTACTATTGCTTATTCTCGTCGACACCCTTCCATGCTTTTCTTCCCCTCCCCTCCCCTCCCCTCCCTACTACTTTTCTTAGCTCACTGTCTACGTAAACGGACGGAAAAGTTATGCTTCCACCAATTGAGTTAATGAGCGGCGAATTTAACGATGCAAACTCAGCCGGTCTGCCTATTTCTCCATAGTGCAGTCTGGTAGGACGCACTCGCGCGAGTTGTGCGTTTAATTTTGATTTTTTGCAAAAAAAAAGTGCATCGCATTGATTTTTTTTTTCAACGAATTTGGATAAACGAGTAAATATTTCGTTCGAGTGGGATAAATCAATATGGGATCGTTGTGTATCTGGAGGTTGCCTGAGAGGAGACTGTGACGTATTCGAAATTGAAAGTGGGGACCGGAAGGAGGGGATGGATGGATTAAAAAGTCTTTAAAATAAATTAATAAATAAAATGAAATTACGTGGGCGACTGTTTCGTAATGGAGTTTATATATCCCCGACGAGGTCAAAGTGCACTTTATTAAATAGCTCATCGATGGCGGCCGTTATGCGCGATACGGATCTACCCTTTGGGCTTGCGGGACGCCCCTCGTTTAATTTGAAAACATTACCGTAAACTAATCCGACATTTGCTCCTCGTTAAGCAGCATTATTGGTTATTCGATCGTTCGATTATTTTCATTTGCTGGTAATTGAAATCCGCGGAGTAAGAAGATTATATATATATATACCATATATATACAAAACAAGTATATAATGCACGTATATATTTATTTTCCATGTTACGCCTATGCACGCCTCTATACGCTTGATTGCTTTGTGTGCTAACTGCTATGGCTTAGTTTGTATTCAGTGAAAACGCCAGGTCGTTCCTACGCCATTTACATTAAATCTATTTGGAATAATATGACGTTCCGATAAGATACTAAATGAAAAATATACGCGTATATATATGTGTGTATATATATATACACCCGCACGCCACTACGAGCCGTATTAGCGTTAATCAATAATTTACGCGATAGCAAGCAGCCCGAGAATTATTTTGACAAGTAACGAATTATTATTCCAAATGGGCACCGATTACCTCGGGTACGCCAATGGGTACAGGCAACTCTGACGCTTTAAACCCAATGGCGTCGGGACGCCTCTATATATCTCGTATAATGAATCCGTCTGCCATATACATACATATATTGGCGCGCGCGGTATCGCACCTGGCAAAATCACTGACCGTCCCTCCACACCGAACTTTTCGCACTCGGTCGTTCCTGAAATAGCGTCGGCTCTCACGAGAACCAAGAATGGTTCAAGGTACGTTGAAATTGAAAAAAAAAAAAACAAAAAACAAAAAACAAAATTCAACGATAATAACAGTAACGAGCAAGCGGCCAAAACGGCGTCCCAGATATATTACAGGCTGGTCGTGACGCGACGAATAATTTTAATTCAACGTAAAAGTATCATTTCCGCGACACGAACGACGTAATGACAAAGTATGTTAGGCGGAAGAATTATTTGATACGTGAAATATTTTTTGTTTCCCGTGCCGACGCCAATGGAGCCCGAAGGGTTAATATTTAAAAAATTTCCTTTCTTTGTCAATCTCTCGTGATACGTGCATTATATAATTAACATCTATGCACCGCGAGTCCCTCGTGGGACACGCCAATGTGACGTCCTTGGCAGCCAACCCGCCGATTAACAATTGTCCACGTGGCGCGCGAGCTGAGGACGCAAGGCTGATAGAAAAAGGGACAAAATTAAATCCGTCAACCGTCGCCGAGGGTTTCACAATAATAGGAAAAAAGGCGACCCCCGCCTATTCAGGCCCAAAGCGGTTATTTCTCACTGTAATTTAATAATGCCTTGTATTTTGATAACGTTATTATTTCGCGCTGTGTCTTACTTAAAAGAACGATCATCTCTGGACCAGAGATTACAAGTCAGCCAGACTATTATATATGTATCATTTGAAATAAAAAGAAATTCTCTTTCACTCCCATCAATTTCTCTCTTATTCTTTTTTCTCTCTCTCTATTTTTTTTTTCTTTCCCCCCCTCCGTTTCTTCATTCCGTCCTTTCAGCTTCGCCACGTATATGCATACACACTCCCTCTGCCCGCGTATGTAGAAATCTTCTCGAACTGCTTCCCAGCGTCTCTCGGAATAATCATTTCCAAATATTCCATACAAAATGTTGATCTCCACGAAAAACTTACGTGAGTGTGTGTACCGACCGACACGTTTCGTGTTTCCCCATTGGCTACAATTTGAAGTCCCTCGCAGCTCTAGTGCGCATGTCTGCCGCCGCTGCCGGCGTACACAGCGCCCAGCACACAGCCCCGGCCCAACGGAGTCCTCCTAGCGCACACTTAATCTTCATCTAAATATACACAGTGACTTAGCCGTACGTCTCTATCGGACTTATTATTATATGCCAGCAGTGGAATCGAGTATCACGCTGCATCGAGGCAGGTGTGCAGCTTGCATCGGTACGGCTCTCGTGTTTACAGCCGGTCTATTTGTGTGGCATTTACCAAATGAAAGTTGATATTCGAGGAGGCCATTACGTAAAGTAAGGAGGTCCTGGATGAAGAGGAGAGTAGGGGAGTAGGACGTAGAAGTGGGGGGGGGCGGGAGGGGAGGGGAGAGGGTCAAGGGAAAAAGGGCTCGAGAATTATTCCTCTGTACTCCCATATACATATATACATTGTGTACTTAGAAAATTTACCATTAGAAATTTGCTACTTAAATAATCGTCCATGAGGTTAATGGAAGTTACGACGAGCCGACTGAACGTCAAAGTACACGATCGGGGACGCTCGATTAAATTGAAATCTAACGGCGTCGCAAATTCTCGACTTTATAACTGATCGAAACGCGTCGTTCGTTCCTTACGCGGGAACTAATTAATTGCTGTCTGCGCGATATTCGATAAAAGTTTGTGCCATTTTTTTTTTCTTTTTTTACCTTTTTTTATGTACTCGTTACTTTTCTTTTTTATACGTAAACAAAGAAAACTCTTACAGACGACGATCGATACGCGCGATTACGCGATACAGTGAATTTTTTTTTTATTAAGTTGCGAGGGGTCCGCTATTTAATGGCTCTCGAGAGCTTTTGGTTTTTGGTACGGTTCTGTAAATTAATGAATATATATATATGTATGGACATCTTTTTCCAGTGGGCGTTTACCCATCAAGGGCAAGTCTCCACGTACACGACTTTGAAGTCCACCAAACATCCACTTTTGCGGCAAATTGAATGTAACGAGCTCGGAAAACATCATTATAATGCGAAATTGCCTGTTACGTTACTGACCGGTCCAGTAACGCTTTCAGCGACGAAACGCGCTCTGACTTTACGCAGTGTCTAAGAAGCCGTTATTAGTGTAAACTAACTGATCGGCCGGTTGTCAAATTTTCCACAGGTCCAACACGGTCCTATACACGTGTCCATTAAATATCAATAATAAACGTAAGAACCCATCCAGTCGATATCTGTATCTGAAAATAGAAAAGAATTCAATTTAAGAAAAAAAAAAAAAACATTCTTTCCAGAAATACAAAAATCTATATACATAGTTCTCGATAACCGCAAGACAGACAGAAATACCCGAAAAACGAATTTTGAACGTAAATCATTATTTTTAATATTAAAGAAAAATTTTGACACCCACTGTACAGTGGATACATAATTTCCTTGAGTGTACGAGCGTGCTGTGTGCCGGAGTGGATATACCCATGCCACTGAAAGTTATTTATAATGCGCCATTGGTGTAGTGGAGGTTAAAACACGAATTGTATATGATGGAATCATGTATGATAGCGAGTACTGACAGTACAGTCCGGCATAAAATGTATCAAGATACTCGATTCAAAGTAGAGTCAAAGTAGTAACAGCGTATAATTTATGCGGACGTAAATGCACACACTATACCTATACGTATACATTATAACCAAGCAATTGGAATGTTCCGTGGCAGCAGCAGCAGCGCTGACGTTCACATTTAATTTAGAACAAAGGAACTCCAACTTAATAGCACACTATAGTCGGGAGTTTATCGCCATCTTGATGATCAGCTGATATAGAGACTCCGTCTCACTGTATATTAAACGGACAGTCGTATAACAGTCATCGAGTGGTCAGCGAAGGCGAAAATTCTGAAAGGGCTTTCAGTGAAGGTTTTTCTGTCGGCCGGTAAGGGTCGTTTTTCACTGTTAACGACTCCTTGCCGACTGTCGAGCCGAACCGACGCGTCTTCTGCCGAGACTGCAGATTTCCTATAGATGCGCGCGCAACGCCTTAACTAAACGTGTCGCAACTCGTTTTGTATTCCAGGTACGGCGCGACGGTTGTTCCAGTTTTGTACGCTAACCTTATCAATCCCAATGGATCCCTGTTTATTCTGAGATAGATAATTGCACGGACCTTGGTTCCACGTGTAATTTGCGAAGCTGGATGACGAAGACATTTTTTTTAAGGATTTTTTTTTTTTTGACGATGCTTCTGTCCCTTTTTTTGTATGGCTCCTTTTGGCCTACCTTGACCGTGCGTTGCCATACGCGCATGACTGACATACGCGTGACGCCTCGTTATTTTTTCTTCTCGATCTTATCTGCAGATTTTAGTTCCTCGTGGGTTATCAGTCTTATCGGTAATTCTGTATAGTGACTGTGATAACAGTAATTGTTATTATTTGCCATGGAGATGAGGTTTATCGGGGTCGATTTTTGTGTAATTATTTTTATTCTCTCAAAATTTTACGCTCATACCTCCAAGACGAAAATAGAAATTTCGTGATTCTCGTAATGAAGATTCATACGCTGTGGCTAATAGTCACGATGTCGCTAATCGGCATGCATTAACTCAATTAGCCAGCCGTTCAACGGGCAGTACCGTACGTTATGTCTACGTACGGCCCTGCAGGCCCGATCGATGTTACGATTAGTTTTTTTTTTTTTTTTTTTTTTTTGAAACGTCCGTTTATGCTTACTCACTCGACCGACATATTTCCTGCTCGACATAATATTTCTAGAAAGAACAACCAAGTGGGATGACGAAATGGATGAGGAGAAAAGGAATTAAGTGTATGAAAAAAAGAATACAATAAAAGACAGATCGCACAGTAATACGCAAGAGTAAGATGGTACTGTGGGAGGGGGTTCAGTAAAAATTTTTTTTTCAAAATTTTTCCACAAAATTTGTAGCATAAAGTGCGACCACCTTCCCCTAAGCTTCGCCATTAACGCCCTTCTTTTCCTTCCCAATTCGTTCCCATTCAAAATAAAAAAACCGTACGATTTCGTTTTTACAAAAAAAAAAAAAAGTAATTCTAAAGCGCAGCTGCATTCCGTGCTCTCTGTGCTGTATGGTCTTGCGATTGTATTTACTATATTTATATACATATGTGCATCTGGATCTGCATATATATATATATATATAAAGTCGTATAAGCGCGTCGCAAAAGAAACGCCTCGTATACCGATCTCTCAAATAGCTGCTGCACGGTTAAATACGTGCTCGGAAGGTCATTGCACGTACGGAAATCTTGCAAATGAAGTGGCAAACAAGAGGCGGTGCGCAATGGCGCGTTATACGCGAAATAAATATACAAAGGGTTCGCGGTCTTAGTGTGACGTCACGGAGCATCAATTTTTCATGAATTTAATATACGCCTACGGGTACGACGATTTTGCGTATACAGCGTGCACGCTTACACGCCATATCGAAAGTATCGATAAAATTAACGTGGGCACAGAGCTATCGTTCGGACGGGAGATTATTATCGGGAATAAATATTCATGCGCGTTCTCCTGTTGTTATTATTATTTTATACGAACGAGGAGTCTTTTTTTTTTTTTTTCTCCATCTCGAATTGATATTATTACAAAGACGGCAGATGCTGCCGGCGATTATCTGACGAGTTCTTACTGACTTATATGTCGTATTACTGGATGACGTCATACCTTCGTCCAATAATTTAAATACGATACCCCAACGCGAGGACTCGTTGGCTTTGAACGTCTTGCGTCATCCGGCGCACATGTGTCACCTCGTCGGCCATCGTGAAACTTATCCTCGGCAATCGAATAACGTTATGTTTATATAGGAAGTCGTCTACATGTTTATTTGTATATGTATATAAATATTTTCTGTTATATATATATATATATGTATGTATATATGTGTGTGTGTGTGTATTTAGAGAGAGAGAGAGAGAGAGAATAATATTGCGGGAGAAACATTCCTCGACGATATTTTGTCGCCATTCAGTCAATGCAACGCGCGACGAAAAGTAGACGATTATCGCGTTCAAAGTTTAACGAATGATAACATTACTTTTCAGTTGAGTCTATGTATGGAGCGTACGATACGTTATCGTTATGGTTACCGATAAAAAGCACTGTGCACATATTTATATGGCATCATAGTACACGGGTTCAGAATATTTTTCAGGTTATGTTTGTGCATAAAGAAAGAAATTTGGTAGTGATGAAAAAACATAAAAGGGATGTATATGTGATAACGTGTGACATTGTATGGAATTGTTATGTATGCTTATACCAGTAACATTTTAATATCGAATTACTTTGCAGGACTGTAGGCTTTTGTCTGATTGAATAAAATGAATGATATTGGCGAACGGGTAGTGGAGAAAAAAGGTATTTTAATATTTGCTGATATTTCGTAACGGGGATGGGAACGGGGAGGATATGACGTACCGTGAATTCGCGATGCGATAGGTAATTCCAGAAAGTTCGATTGAACGGAGTGGATTCGCGGATCGCGTATTTCCAAAATACGTGACCTGTGTGTTATTGAAAGCTTCAGGGAGTGTCGCAATTCGTACCCGTTAATTCGTGTGTATAAGAGTATAAATAAATATATATATATGTGGGATGGCTCTTTAGGTCGTCATATGTTTACGTCGTTCTCATAATTCCTACTACTCCCGATTGTCGTCGTCATGTGAACTACCCTTTCGTGTAGACACACGCGTCGTATACTATATAGCGATATAGAGTATACCTATATACAGGGTCGTACACCTATACACAGCGATAGCTAACCTAACCTCGCTAAGCAGTAAAAACACTAGCTATTACCAAAGTTAGGAACGACTTGCTATCATCGTGGCAGTGGGCACTATAATTCTGAAAGTTGGAAAAAAAAAAATTCTCTGAAGTTTTCGGCTGAAAAATAGTTTATAATCACGAGAATTTCTGTTTATCGTCTCGGCTAAAATAATAAACGTAATTGCCCGTGGAGTGAAACGTGGCGTCGCACGCGTTAGCCCACTCTCTTCGAAATGCCAGATATTATTGGCAGGAGGTGCCACCTCTCGATTCGACAAAATTGTTACAATTTTCTTTCTTCCTGCTCCTTGTTTTTCCCTGCTTCACGGATTATCCCTTCCATCGTCGCCATTTGTCCCTTTTCTAATTTAATCGCACGACTTCCAGACGTCGTGGGCCCGATTCTTCGAAATCGCCGGTGCTGCCCTCTGTCGAGTGGCGCCCGAAGCTCGGTACTCCTGCGGAGCAAACCTAAAGGCGCATTCACGGGGGGCCATTGACTTCGCGTCCAAAGAGAATTGAGACTTGATTTATCGATATCTTGTTCACGCGATTATTTACTCGTGTCCTCGTGCTGTTATATTATTCCAAGTCGGATCAGGTTAGGCAGTATTACTTCTTCTGGACGATACGTGGATTATATATTATTATGTGAGCAGAAGGGATAAAGAAATCAGCGTCTCCCTTAAACACGTACTCTATTTCAATCCTAACCTATACTGCACATCCACTACCACCCCTTGACACATTCTTTCTTTTTATCTTGCATATATTTCTTCTTGCGTCTCTACGTGACCTGCACCAGCTACGTACATGCTTCGACGACAAGTTCAGTGTGCTCGATGTGAAGTGGTGTTTCATCTCCATGCGTCGTATGTGAGTTTATTCATTATGCAAGGGCGTAATAAACGATAGTCTCGTTCGGGACGAAAAAATTCGTCGGGACCGTCGCGCGACAGTGAATTGTGCGCTGTGTTATTATTTTAATACGAAAGTGTACGACGAGAAAGAATACAGATTTATTTGACGGAAAACAGTGACACGGAGGAGGAGGGAGAGAATGCCGAGGGTGGTTCTGGGAGAGCGGAAGTGACGACAACATTTCTTCAAAGGTTGTCGGAAGTGACAAAGTCGAAACGGAATCTCGCGAGAGTGAGTGAGACAGAGACAGAGGTAAAAAAGGTATACAAAGAGGAGGGAGATGGAGAGAGAAAGAAAAGACTACGGCTTATCTGATGATTCTTTATTCACGGTTCATCAACATTCTCTCTCCTTCTCCCATTCACGCTAACGCCTCTTTGTTGTCTCTTCCTTGTGATTAACTTGCCTTCCTTTCTTGGGCTTTACACTTAATGAAATTAACAATGAATTACACGGCATTCTCGTTCCGTGCTATTAATGCCGCTCACGTTAATTTAAACGCTTCGTCTCTATGCACGAGTTTACCGACGCACGCGTACCACGTGTTTTATACCGTTACACGATAAATGCTCGTAGACAATAGGACAGGCAGTTTAACAGAGACAACGATAAAACCGAAAGATTAGGGCCTGATAGTGAGAATTTTCGAAAAAAAAGGCCTTCCATGAATAAAAGTCAATTTCGTCGTGCATTAAAAGAAATGTCTCCTTTTTATCCTTGTATTCCTCGTTCCGCGTCGATTCGTCATACGCATCGCGGAAAATATGACAGATGCGCGAATGACTGTGCCACGATAATAACAATAATAACAGAATTGACCAAACTATACGCAATTCACGTGAATATCACGACTCTATTATTTGCTTAAACATACGTCAGACTCGTTGTGAGAATTACGGTGTATCAAGAGAGATAAGGTCACTATGAACTAGTTCAAAAACTTATTAAAATAATGGAGGTCGGCATCCGACTCCGTTCGGCTTTATTCTATGTAAGGCGACGTCGGCCATGTTTACTTCTCGCCTCCCTCCATCCCGTCGCTCTCTGTCACGTTGAAACAAAGTTTACGTATTTCCCGTTCGAACGACGGATATATAAAATCTCCATTTTTCTTCGTCCCCATTACATTTTTTCTCTATTATCGTTTCTACCGCTTATTTCTAAATCTACTGTTTTCTTCTGTTCTTCTCTCTCTCTCTTTTTTTTCTACTCTCCTTATCTCTCCTATACCTATGTAGAAGGAGGCGAGACACCTGACAAACGAGAAACAGAATACGGTCACAGGGTGACGCAGGTATGCGACTTCGGTTACAAAGATCCATGAATCACGTTACGTCGCAAATTGTTTGTTTACAGCGTCAGACTATCGAAGCCACGAGTGACGCCAAGCGAGCTGTAGAACTTGGGCGTCAAAGCCCAAACTATTGTAGCTACTTGAAAATTCAGCGTGAATAATACGTAAACATTGTTAAATCCTTGTGAACGCAGCAAAGGAGCTCTTTGTTCGTCTGATGCGACCGATTGATCGTGCGCATGCGCAGGCTTTTGCATTGATATATATATATACATATACATATACATGTAATTAATTCGAATCGAGCATACAAAATGGCAGGTTGCGACG
>JARQSW010000310.1:16288-42880 GCA_030142375.1 Calameuta pallipes
CTTGATTATTAGGACCAGTTACTGGCACATGTCCCCCATTGGGGATACAGCCATAAGGAAAGGAAGGAAGGAAGGATGTTAATGATTGTGACATTCCGTAGATGTCTGACACTTTAGCCGTACAAGCTGTAAAAGAATATGCAATTTCATAGAATATGTAATGTTCAATCAGTTGTGAAGATTTGATAGAAAATAATGGGTACAAATGCGCCCTATGTAGCAAGTGGATTTAAAGAGGACTGCATTAAGTTGATCGAGCGATTTGAGCAATTTGACAATGTTCGATTTCAGGATTTTTCACAAATTTGGAAAGAAATGCAATTTTCATTAGTATTTGCGTACGTACATTTTTTGACCATTTAAAATATTTCAAAATTGCTATTACATTTTCTTTCCAGATGTCGACCTTCTTCCACGGAACTTGCAGAATTCTGTGAAGAAGCAATGCATATCGCAAAACTTTTTCTTTTACCACCATATAAATTTAAAGAACGCATAGCTGGATTATACTTGGTGTATGCTTTATATTATAAAATCCCAATAGACAATGTGAAAGTTCGTGTTAAGCAAGAAGATTGGATACATATTGTGGAATTTCGATCTACCATCGAGGAGGCTGAACATCAAGATGCTAATTTTATATTATCAAAATTAATCATTGAGAATGCCTTCGTACACTGTGTATTTGACCATGAGGTCCTGACCTTTCTTTTATTTAATTATATTACTGTTGTTACATTATTGGTTTACACTGTATAATCCATACTTACAATTTATTACAGTATGGGCTGGAAAAATATCTCAGAACAAAAAAACTTAAAAAAGTAAAACGCTATTCAGTTTTACCAATGGTCGAAGACTTGCTAGAATCAAGTCAGCTCTTGCCAAATTTAAGCAATTTTAGTAAACTGTACCATGAAAAAAAGTGTGCCATATCGAAAAGCAAGAAACCTGAACGTGGATTGGAACTATATGATACAGATTATGTTCATACGCTACTTAAAGAAATTCATGAACTTACCGATCATACAGAAAATAGTTCTATGGAATCTACTAACTTACTTGATGAGGATATAGGGGACGAAGATTCAAAAGAAGAGACTTCCAAATTGTTTTCCATGCAAGTTTATAATTAATTTAGTATAAATTTAATTCTGCTTTAAAATAAGTAAATGTAAACTATACCAATTTTACTTTTCAGGAAATGTGGACTAAATAAAGTCAGACCAAAAGTTGGTCATGGCTTTGATACAGATACTTCGGATGATGATGACTCTTTAACACTTAGTCCATTGGAAGATTATGATTCTAACTTATCGGAAGACTTGAAACACACCTACTATATATCGGATTAGCATTAAGCACATTAGATAGAATAAATGATTTTTACTAAAATTTTTTTTGTGTATATGTTTTATTAAAAAGTGTAAAACATACGAAAAGAACGCTTTACGTACAAAACATAGAACTTTAGAAATTTTAGAAATGAACAGAAGCAGTAAATGTCTCTATTTTCGCCACAAATAGTAGGATAATTAAAGTACGCTGAATAATTGATACGTAATTAATTCAAATGAATATATAAATTAGGAAGAAAAAACTAGTCCCTATTCGATCTCTTCTGGCTCTCAGAGTTTAGGAATATTGTACCATTAGGTACCAATGGCTAACACATTTAATACACCTTCAGTTGATTATTGTCATCGAAGCCTGCACTATGTCCAGCATTTCGAACGATGAAACTGGTGCCGTCGTAATGCATACGTCTTTCACCACGACGAACGAAAAGGTGCGAGGTCTGGCCTAAGGAGGCGGTACAGTGGAGGAAAGGTGTTGTCAAAGAAGCCGTTCCGTTACTTGGAGATGTTCTGAGTTGATATTTATTACTATTTCGAGCGATCCTATTTCAAAAATATTTTCTTCAAAAATTTGAATAAATTTGGTAATTGGTGGACATACCTAACGAGACCATCCGGAGTTTGAGAAACGCGAACATTATTAATAATCCAATTTTCAACGCCTTCATCGGTCAGCCAGTACTGAGCAGCACCCAACGCTGTGGCTGCTTCCTGAAAACAAGCTGGACCGTGTCGAGAATCCGAGAAAAATACGCTCAGCGAAAAGTCCTGAAGACATAATAATTTCATGATACATAAGAAATTATGAAAACTGATTAATTAAATCGTGATTAAATTACTTGACTCATGTCAGAAAACATATCTGTCGTTGTTCTCGTTCCAGCAGCATCCACAAGATAAACCAGAGCACATTGCTCTGAAGTGAAACTAACTCCTTTATACCACATTTTTGCATACCTAATAACAATATGAAGTATAATCATACATTCCTCGTGCATTAAAGTCAACGAACTTGTTATTTCCGTGAACATCGTGGGCAAGTATTTCGACCCTGGAACCATATTGATAAATTCTTCCATTGGGATGAAGCAATGCCGCAGCAGCTCCAGATCCACTCAGTGACAGAACAATATTATTCTAAAACAAACGTAAGCCTTTTAATATAGAATTTTTACGGGCTGTCAAAGGATATCTTTCAGTACCTTGAAATTGATAACACGAACAGCTCTATCTATAGTCATATCCACACGTATTCTGTTGTGAAGTCGCAATGATATCGTGCCGTGAGGAGTAGCAACAGCACCGCCAACACCAGCATCCGTATCGTGTTCTCTCCAGTTCTCCGTATAGACACAAGACTCTTCACCAGTATAATAAGATGTAGCACTGTGTTTAGGATTTCTGGGTTGACGCCAAATACTACCAGTAGTCGTAGAAAAACCTGTGCCGGATATGGCACTCCATTGTTCGGAAGGTGGAGTTTCAAAAAATTTGGAATATTCGCTGTATCGCTATGATTGAATATTTTATAAAACGTTCTGTCATTAATACTGCGATATTACTTCGAGAAAATGTGGGCAGTGTCTAAAAATTTTTGCAGGTATATTCTAGTATTATTTTTGTTTTATCTGATATCATGAATGAAAACTTTATATGATATTTATATTAAAGCACTGAGTTACTGCAGTTATATCGCCCTTATCTAATCTAGCTAACGGCGTTGCATCATCGTTATTTGACAAATAAAATTTCTTCTGATGGCCGACTTTTATTTTTCTTCCAATACTATTTTTAAACGATTTTTTAAACGTATTTTAAATATTCAAGTTACGGAACAAATACCTTTTTCTTTTAAAAACTATATAACTCGTTAGATTTCTTTAGCCGCTATTTATTAGATTGTTAGGTTAGAATTCCAAGATTTTTTTACAGTGGTAGTTATTGATGTACTCATAATGAAATGGGAATGTAAAAATATCTCACTTGAAAATTAGTCTCCTCATTCTGATTAGCATGATAACTGTGGGCCGTATAAAGAGATCTGGGTCGCATAGGAGTAGCAGTAGTATTTTCCCTTAGCATTATAGGTGCAGAACTTTGTGTTTGTATGGAATGACTTTCAGACTGTCCAGAGGGTTTTGCGATGTCCTTAGGGAACTCCGTTGGAAAAGTAGTCATGTTTTTTACCTGAAGAGTAATGTGGCTGCTCTCAGAACAGTATCAAATTTCTTTTACCAATATATAATGTTCTACCTTGGACTTCGTAATAGAATCCGTTTTCGACTTTTTCCGGCGAACCTTACAATTCCTTGTGATCGCCGTTTGACTTTCTTCGCTTAAACGATCCACGGCTGAATGATTTTTCTTTTCAGTTTCATAGACACTATGAAATTCAAACAATTAGCTTTTACCAGCGCCCTACCATCAGTTTGATGCACGTGATTCCCTGAGATTAGAAAGGTAAGCTCTGCTATTGTCCCAAAGATAGTACAAACTGAAAAGTTTTGATTTCGTCGATGAAATGATGAAAAGCATCAAGAAATATAGGACTGTTGTTAAACTGGTTGCTTAGTACTTTCATTTTTGTTTTGCGTCGATATTCTTCTGTCGTCTTCGAACATTTAACATAGATTTTCTTCTGTCTGATTTATAAAGCCGTTCACGAGAGTCTTTATACACCTTTAAAATCAGTAGGTCGCTTAAGATACTTCTGCTGTTACGCAGGTCTCATGAGCCCTAGCGACTATATGTTGAAAATTAACCTCCCAGAATATTATAATAATTTGTTGCACAAATAATTCAGATTTTTTAATAACGTCCTCCAATTATAATATCCCGACTTTTGTTATAAAACTAATTTTAAATGCTCGCTTCGATCAGTTCATATTATAGCTATATCGCATAATGCACTGTTGCCAAGCTTTTGCGCCATGTTCAGAGCGACGCCACTCCAAGTGAGCCGCTCCTTTTCAACTCATTATCGTCTCGATAATGTGATTTATCTATTGAGACGTCCGGGAACTCTACTTTTTTTTTTATCGGACACGATCCGTAACGTCTAACAAACACGAGATGCTTTTTATATTTCCGTTAACTTTGATCCAAGTATACAAATTATTAACGAATAAATGTCAGTGATTGTTCCGGTCGTAAGGTCCCATATTAAAATGTCAATTTTCAGCATTTAATTATTCTCTTAAATAACCGATAAACGGGCTTGACATTTTTTTGACATGTAACTGAATACTAAAACTTTCATATATAAAAAATCCTGGTGCAGCAGTTTAACTTACGTAGACGGTATTAATTACCTTAAGGTAATTAATCATTATAATCATAATAATAATAGGGATTGGTAGGTTAATCAATTAATAAAAGAATTTCAATGTTTTAAGTTAAAAAATAAATTAGTGAAAATATAACAAAAATTTAAGTTTTCATCTGTAAAGTATGAAAATTTACTGTACGGAAATAAAAATATCGAACTTCAAAATTACTTATATACACGTACACACAATATACCTATTTATAATAGTCTGTTCATAAGTTCAATGTATTTTTGAACAGTTCGCAAATAATGCAAACCTTAAAAAATTGTACGTGGTTATGCATAAGTACATTTTTATTACAAAATATACACGTGCATAGTTCTGTACTGACATATATTTTATTTTTCTATCATACTTAAACAGTCTGATTAAAATAAATATAAACCGATAGATATCCGATTCAGTTATATAATTGGGACAATCGAAGACATTTTTATTCCAATTAAAAATAATTAAAAATTAATTGGTCATCGTGTCCGATGCTATTTTATTGGTTATTACCTCTTAAATCAAGCCTGGCCAACTCAAATGGTTTCGCGAGCCACGTTGATGACGCGTAACATTACAGTTGGTCGAAATTTAGGTAAATATGCTTTTAAAAAATGTAATACAAATACAAAATAAATAAAACTTTTTATTTACCATCGCATGATCAAAGTAAATCGTCGAGGTCGGCATTATCAAGTACAAATTGGCAGAATGCTTTTGGTGCGATTTCTAATTCAGGTTAAAGAGTTCTTGACGCTTCGAATAGTTGTGCTATTTTATATGACGCACTAAAGCCCATATTTGACGACAGAGTTAACAAATTTTTTGACACAAATTTCCGGTACAAGAACACAGCGACTTCGATTTGAAGTGATGATAAGGACTGTAGTCTGGTCGCCGATATACTCAGACAGCACACGACGTCTTCGGGATGTCCCAATTGTATCCTGAATGCCACAAAACTGTCTTGACAACCTTATGGGGTCACCTCGTGATGTCCCACTTCGGATACATATTTATAAGTTCTGGCATAAGCCATTAAGAAGATCGTTAAAATATTCCCAAGATCGATAGGATGTCCTATAAAAATAATATAAGTTTATTTTTATGTATTTTTAAATTCTATTTACATAATATACATAAATAAATTTATAATGTTCTGAATATAAATGAGAATATATTCCGTAACTGAAACACAACTGTAGTTATTCAATTTTAGCTAATTGCATCGACTGATATTAACTGTTAAAAAAATTAGTCGATTTTATTGTACTAAATTTAATAACTGCATCGTATTTAAATTACAGAATATACATTAAATTAGAATCAGCATATAGTATAACACTTTAACTGGATGGTGGGAGTCAGTGACGGCTCGTAGGTAAAATAATTAATGGGGATGCTGCTTCAGAAAATTTTTAGCCTTTGTTATAAAAATGTGTAAAACGAAACAAAAATCTATGGAAAGATAATTTATTCAGAAACTTGATAAAATTTTAAAAAGTATAAAGTAAGAATTAAAGAAAAAAGGACTCATTATATTGAATTTTATCAATAATATTAAGTGGAAATAAGGGGTGCTGCAATTCCTGCTAGGGAGGCTGCTATACGCGAGCCGCTACTGGTAGGACTAATCTGATAGAGGATAGCGCGCAAAATACATACGGAGGCTCCTCCCAGATGTGGAGTCTAGGAAAACTCATCCTGTATACTTACTGTCTTTTAAATCAATTTAAAGTTTGTACGTGACACATTCCTAATATGCAGCTCGACACGTGAAATAAATACTTCTCTAGGGCAGGTGTAAATCTCCTGTAAAAATTCTATGAAACGTCTAAACATATCCAGTGTGTTTTTGCTAGGACATCCGAAGGATCATGAATATGCGGACATTTGCAGCTTCTGAGGATATTCGGAGAAAGGCCCGAGACCTTATCAGGACGTCCAAAGGACTTCCGGAATACCCATTTAAAATATCCATGGGATTTCCTCAAAATATCCTTGTGCCATCTGGGTCATGTCTAATTAAATTATGCATAGAAAAAATATACAAACTACTAAACCAATTCGTGTAAAACTTACAGCGAATATAAAGTTCTAGATATAAATCAAACAGCAATATTTACAGATTTGCGGAAGTTCTGGTTTCAAAACCAAATATCCGAAAACTGATTGTGAGTGTCGTAATAATAAATAGGAAAAACCATAACCGCGTAGACGATGCAATAATGTTCGCAAATTTAATGTACTTTCAGTAGTAAAGTTTCTGCATGTGCAAAATTAATTATTCTTTTTGTAATAGTGAATGTATAAGATGCAATCGCATGGTACAAGTGGTCGTGGCTCAAGGCAAACCTGTTTGCCCCGATAATTATTCATGGAGGCATATAAAATTAATTGTTTATTCTGAAGATAACACAAGTCTTATACAAGTAAAAGAAGATATCAGGACAAACAGGTTTGCCTTTGGTGCACGACCGCATGAATGATGAGATCCCGTCTTATACCTTCGCTCTTGTAAAAATAATATTAATTTCGCGGTTTGAGACCTTTCGAACAGGAAATCTTCGATATTTGTAACTCTTAATTTCATCTACTTGCTGATGATTTTTCTTACCCATTTTTGTCATTTACATTAATTAAACAGAGTAGCCAGTTTTTGGATTTTAGTGATTTTAGTACATGTATCGTTTCAAAACTAGAAGTGCATCTGCAAATGTGTTGTGCATAAAAAATCGTTTTTGCGTTCGAAACATTAAAAATAGAGAAGACTTAAAATAATTCATGATAGTTTAGCTTAAAGAGCCCAGCTTTATATGCATTTAACAGAGTCTACGTTAAGTATATATGCGTACTACACTAATATTTAGAGTCACTATCTCAATTTCGAAGCCTCATTAAGAAAACATTTTTTTCCATAATTTCGGTTTAGTTTTTTTATAAAGCATTAGCTCCTTCCCGGGTGTATCCCAAATTTTGGGATGACCCTGCATATTACAGTCATATTAGCTGCTTCTATAGTTTGATATAAATTGCATTATAGATTCTATAGAAAGATTAATTTTTCTGTATAACAAGGAATAATTATCGCCTTAAACGTCAATTGAAAACAGACGCAGCTGCGTACGTAATAGTACAAGAATTTATGTATTATTCATTCATTCTTATTTTTTATTCTCATACGTTCCTTATCAGCGAACAGATTAGATTCTTTTTTCAAACTCGTGTCATCAACTTCTGATTAGCCCCGGAATTTATTCATATTATTGAGTTAGATAATTATTATTGCGTGGGAAAATTGAAGATACTAACATAATAACTGCAAAATGATGAAATATTTCGTAATTGCATATATAAAAAAGTGAGTTATTTATATATTGGATTGTAGCAGAATTAAATCCGGTTATAAGTACAAGAGCGTTCTACTTACAAGCGAAATTATTTATGTTAACTCAATATAATTTGTAATCCTTGTATAGCATAAATTTATGATGATATAAAAAACCTTAGAAAATTTTCAAATCGTCACTAATCATCGTCAATCAAATTTTATAGCTTATATTCAAGATACATTTATTATCTCTAGAGACATGGCATTAATGATGTAATCCTCCGGAATTATATCTTCCGGTAATTAATATTTATATCAAGAACACGTGTTCTTGAATTTATGGTGGGGACAACTAGTTTATCTTGCTGAATTTACTTCTCAGCTTCAGTGCGCTGTCGTATCTTGGTCTGGTTACGCGCACCACAAATTTTCCAGTACAAGTCTTTCGATTTTATATAATTATTTGATTTTTTACTTTACAAATATGGCAAGTTTCAAATTAGTTAAACTGATATTTCTACTAGCTATTCTACGAACAAATTTAGGTATTCTAAAAAATTTTTAATTTCTTGTCTACATAACTCGTACATAATTATATTTACAAGTGCTAAAAGATTATATATTCTGCGTTATGAATATGGGCCTTATTAGGTGGAAAGACTTTCTTTGAGATGTTGCAAAAAGCTACCAAACATGCGAGTTTTTTACGTGAATATGAATCAGATGTCGAATGTATTAAGGATACTCTTCGTCTAGTTACTGTGGTAAGTTTATTATGCACTCATGATGTGTGCTCAGTTGTTCTCTTAACAGACTTCAGAGTGAATCTAAAGAACTGTCTGAAAATATTCGTCTTTGTATAAAATATTTGTTTGATGATATGTCTTATCGTTGGTTAAACGTTTGCTATATATTACTCTATGCAATGTACCATATATATATAATGGCAATAAGTATGGCGGCGAATTTGCAAAATATGAAATTGATGCTTAAACCTTCTGGGATTTAATAAGTTTTAGAAGTTTTATCGATTTGGTATGGTTCTTATAAGTTTTACTTTATTTCGAAGTAGCTTCTATTGCGAGAGAAGCTCCCCTAGCACCACAAATTACGAAGATATTATGCTTTTTTATGTTTCATAGACGCTTGATGTCTAAGCGTCGTTTCTTTCACGTAAAACGTCTGTAAGACAGTAAAAAAGGGAGACATAAGACCTTCTAAAAAAGTTTTGTGAACATATTCATAATTTATGATTTCAAGGTCACGATTAATGCAAAAAAGCAACAATGTTTTAAAACAGTGAATTGCGTAATTCTCTATTATCTTCTAAACCTTTACCTTGACCTTACTCGCACTATCATAATATTCAAACGTTCTTCTAAAATTCTTCTTTGCCCTTTTATCTTTATTTTAAAATACTCTTCAGCATCAGTAGTCATCGTTAAATTAATACAGATTCACAGTGTAATCAGCAAAAAATATTTTTAGGTTTTTAGACATGGTGAAAGAACTCCAGCAGACACTTATCCAACAGATCCTCATATAAATGATTCCATGATTCCATACGGTTGGGGACAGCTAACGAACGTAAGTTTTGTCCAATCCTTTTATTGCAATCTTAAGAAAATCTTGTGAAATCAATTTTGGGAAGAATTTTTTGAAATTTTTACGAAACATTATCAAGGCTACCTAAATATCTTTGCAATCGAAGAAAAATGTCACGTTTCAAAACAGAGATAATTGCTATCGCAGTTAGCATCTTCTATACGTATCACCTATATCGAACAAATGCGAATATCATGTTCTTAACTGTGTTACCGAAGAGGCACTAATCAAGTGAACTTTCTCTATAGTTGCACACTCGGAACTAAAATGAGGCTCTATTGAGTCAGTGTGAGTGTGATTGTGAATGTGTGAGAGAGAAACAGAGAGAGAGGGAGAGAGAGAGAGAGAGAGAGAGAGAGAGAGAGAGAGAGAGAGAGAGAGAGAGAGAGAGAGAGAGAGAGAGAGAGAGGCATATATTTTGTTTCAGACACAGAATGCACGAAGAATGACAGAATGCATGAGAGCTCTTGACAAATAACTACGGTTTAGACGTACAGGTCTTAAAAGAAATAAACGAATGTGATTGGCTAATCATTTTTAAAACTCATAGGTGTAAACGTAGTTAATGGCCGTCTATCTTTTACGGCAACATCGATACAACTTGACACATTTCTCTTAGATAATCAACTTTATTGGTTCGTTATATAAAATTCTCGAATTGCATGGATTATCGAAAAGAGACGTGTCTAGCTGTGTTGATTTCTACCGTAAATGATAACCGCGCCATGTGTGAATTTTATTTGGCCAATTAATTGCGTTTATTTCCTTAATGCTGTTTCTACTGAAAATACTTCCTCAGAGTTTTCCAGGGCTCTCGTGTCTGCACAACATATAATACCGTTTTCGATTCAATACACACGTGTAATCTAAAGGTTCGTTCGTGCAAGCGGCCTTACGTGCTCTGCACTATAGGTGTGTTCTAAAATGAGCCGAGAGTGGAGAATGCATAATTGCTTCTTTGATTTTTGCATGCATTTGATCGAGACCACTAAAATATGAGTATACTGGAACCATAGATATAGAAACATAGGGATGGAGCATAACTCTGCGGGGGGAATCCGTTTAGAGGGGGTTGCCGAGGTACACTACGCCTACTTGTGATTGATTACTATTGGGAGCAAGCGCAGTGATGTTAAAGTGCTACGTAGTCCGTCGTTTCTTTATACGTACAAGGAGAACCAATCATAGTAAGGCAGGATCCAGCTTGAATTTGATTGGTTATGCAGCGAACTCCCCCCCCCCTCATTTTGGTTTTAAACCCTTTGCCTAAAATACCCGTTTATTCTTCATCTCTGTATTTCTTTATCTATGACTGGAACGCGTAGCTCCATATAGTTAGTCCCTTATCACGACCGATCGAACTATTTTCTTTCGCTATCGTTTGTTGGTCGTTTGTCGGTCAATGATGAACTATTCTAAACGTTTGACGGTTATTTGTTTATAACAACTTATAAAAACTAGCGAATTTTTTTCAAACAGCCCGTCTATCGTCATATTTTCAATTGACTTTTATATAAATCGATGTAGAATCGTTTGTCGGTGATTGATTGGTCTATCACTTAGAAGAAAAAGTTCATATTTTCCTTGTAATTAGAAATAAAACAAATTTGGTTAGGAAATTTTTTTCATCTAGTCCCTCGATTGTCAGACTGATTCCCCATGGAGCGTAATTTGCGTATCATGTAACTTGCACCAGCAAATCACAGTTTTCCGATAGATAATAGAACGGAATTGCGGGTTCGCGATTGGCTGCGCAAGTTACGCGATACGCAAAGTACGCTCCATGGGGAATCAGCCTGACCATCGAGGGACTAGTTGACAAAAATTCTCTACCAAATTTGTTTTATTTCCAATTAGAAGGAAAATATTAACTTTTTGTTGTAAGCAATAGACCATCAATCACCGACAAACGATTCTACATCGATTTATATAAAAGTCAATTGAAAATATGAGGATGGAGGGGCTATCTGAAAAAAAATTCCCTAGTCAAATTTGTGTTATGTCGCGGCCTAGTGATAAATAATCTCACTAGAATTGAGCGGCAAGTTCAAACGAGGGATTAAAATGGAATCACGATTTCTCTCCCCAAATCAGAATTCAGTGCTTTCAAATTCTCGGTCTGTCATTAACGCATAAATAAGGTATATTCTAAACAATTCGGGGAAAGCTTTCAAGCCCCTACACGTGCATAAATATATGGGCTACAAAGAATGTAGGCATGGACCATTTGTTTATTGCTATCCTAACCGAGTGAGTTTCTCAGGAACTCTCACTCCTGGCAATAAATCGGGTCACTTGAGAGAAGCGACGGGCTAGCGGAATGTTCGGTTAAGAGATGACGTTGTCCATGTGATTCCCCAAGTAAACTAAAGATAGGGTGTGCATGAGCCCTTTGTGCGTAAGACAAGACCCTCGATCTTGGGCCCGGACAGCGAGGTGCCACGCGGTCGCCCCCCACAAAGGGCAGTACATATGAATGTGTATGAGTACGGATGCATGCATGAGAAATACGGAGGACCGTATCTCTTGGGATCCAAGAGACCAGTTCGATTTCTGGTCTTGAAGAGTGTACTTCGAGTCTGTATCGTAGAGTCAATTATATAGTTAAATCCAGTAATAGTAGTCTGATTTAGAATAAAGCATATTATAATTAAAGTAAATAAAGTTAGTTATAGTGCTCTCTAACAGCACCTGCATTTTTATTTCCAAAACCTTTACACAGTTTGAAAACCCATAATATCATCGTACCAGAAATCAACTTATATACAGAGAACTGAACACCGTTGGAGTGCTCATCAGAGCTTTGGTGACTAACGAACCCACCTCGCCAGATTCACACAGTCGAATCTGCCGCGAAAACGATAGTGGCAACGATCAGGACGTCACATAATAAAAATTTTGGTGACAGCGGCGGGATAGCTGCATCCTTCGAGGTTCAATTATCCACGGAAGATTTATATCTACGAGAACATCAAGGACCTTTTGCGGAGGACCCAGGACCAATCCGCACATCACGGGAAGCATCCAAGTGTGTTAGTGGAGTGATAAAAGGCAATCTGTGATCTAAGTGAAGTTGTAGTGTATATGTAATTAAAATAGATATATGCTGGTATTGCAAGGACAGAATCATTGTAAGTCTCAAATATAATAGCTAGAATAAGCGGAGTGAATATCGGGATACTATCCAGATTTTCTGCGGTTTCCCTGGATCGCGCGGTAAATGCTGGTATCCTAAAGAGAAGTCCACAGCCGTAAAAACAAAAAGGTGTCAATCCTTTCGGAGAGCATCTAGAAATTAAAATAGAAGTTTATTAATTAGAAGCAACAATGTCGACTTCGACGACAGAATGGGAAATTGTTCTTACAGAGAGAAGCGTGTGTATAGGCGGAAGTTCTTCTAATGTCACATAGTACGGTGCGTTAAATTCTTCTTATATCGGCAAATAAGGATTCAAATAACATAGAAGAAACACGTCATGCTGAATACATAGGTGCTGGAGAAGCCACAGGCTTAATACCAATTTATAATAGAGAAAACATGCCTGTTAATAGCTTCGTAGGACTTTGTAAGTAAACGGCTCTCTTGATTCACACTTCGAAGAAATTATACTTGATCCAATTGATTAAGTCACGTATCCAAAGAAAAGCAAGCAAATATATTAGGTCTACCGGAAAGTTCTGTCCTTTTTTGGAATAAAACAAAATACAAATTTTTATTACCGTCAATAAAGTTTATTAAATAATATATTTGCCGTTATTATTAATGATTTCTTGCCAGCTTGAGGGCAATTTGTATATCCCATTTTTGAAAAATATTTAATCTTTTGATGTGAAAAACTGAACCAGTGCTTGTTTGATATCTTCTTCAATTTTGAATTTTTTGCCCTTCAAAAAATTTTGTAAGGACAAAAACAAGTGATAGTCCGAGGGTGCTAAGTCCGAAGAATATGGTGGATGCGACAGAATTTCCCAGCCTAGTTCTGCAATTTTTTGATGATTCCCCAAAACAGCATGTGGCCTGGCATTATCATGATGCAGTATGATGTCCTTCCTATTGAACATCGCCGGCCTCTTTTCTTGGACTGCTTTCTTTAAATTATCCAGCTGCTGACAATCTTGACTTCTCCGAATTGAGCTTTTCGTTCGGATTTAAAAGCTCATAATGTATTGGTCCTCGAATATCCCACCACATACAGAACATTCTCATATACACCTGTTTCAAAATTTTCGAACTATCTTTTGCATGTCCTATCAGAAACTGTACCTTCACCAAACACTTTCAATAAATTTCTACATGCTTCTGTAGCATTTTTTCCTTGTTGAGATTCGTATAAAATACAGTGGTGTAAATGAACTTTATCACTAGCCACGGGTACATTATCGCTTCACACTTAAGATTAACGTGACTCAACTTTGTTTTAGTTAATTTCATACGACAGTATGTATACATTAAGCGATACAAATAGAGAGCTGAACATGCGTCAAATAAACATGTGCTTAAGTGTCAAAAATTGTTGTCATAGAAACGGACAGAACTTTCCGGTAGACCTCATATTATGGACAATACCGAAAAAACCCTCGAAGAAATATTCGATGGATTGAGAAGAGGCAGGGACTTCTGTCTAGAGTATATTAGAAAAAGGGGGAAGCTATCATGGATTACGTCGCTCGAATAAAGGAAATTAAGAAGGAAATGACAACGATAATCGAAGAAGATTATCCCGCGGGAGGCGGAGAATTATTGTTAGCTAGCACTCGGAAAAATGCGCCAGATAGTTTGGTTTCGAGGTCTTAAGGGTGAGCTAGCGGAACGAGTGTCACTCTGTAATCCATCTACACTCCTTTCCTTCCTTTCCTTGTGGCTGCCTCCTCCAATGAGGAGATGTGCCAGACCATCTACACTCGTGAACGCGATTGAGTTAGCCATAGAGCAATAAGTTGAAGTAAAGCAGCGAAATTCTCTCTTTGAAACTAGCAAGGACTATAAGGAACGGGATCATAGCCATAGTAGCTCTTCATTTACCAATACCTCTGGAAGATTCAGAGATACGCGTGGGTCTGGCCGTACAGCTCACAAAGCATTTGTGCGAATAGGCAGATCATCAAGGGCGGATCAAAACGTCAAACGTTTGGATAAGAGGACTACAGTCTGTTTCGCGTGTGGTAAGAAAGGGCACTTTAAGAGAGAGTGCTACAGTAAGACGAAACCTGATTACTGCGTCTATTGTAAGAAAACTGGTCATAATTCGCGGGACTGTAGGAATAGAACACGTGACTCATATGACAAACGTAAATGACAATACCACGACGGACGATGATCATCAAAACGCGGAATATCAATTGGCTGCTGCTAGGAACTCTTCTTCAAATCAACCTCGTGCCGTAGTAAATCTCAGCAAGTCTAGTCAAATTGCACCACCCTGTGTGACGATCAGCAGCGACGAACTGATTAATATGGAGAAGCTGTGACTATTAGTTGACTCCGGTGCTGATATTAATCTAGTAAAAGAAAATTGTTTAAGACCAGGAGCGGAAATAAACAGGAATAAAAGATACATACTCTCAGGGATTATTTCGGGAATAAGTGAGACTCTCGGAGATATTGAAATCAGGTTCCTCTCCATCCGTTGTAAATTTCAAGTCGTCGGGGCAAACTTTCCTTTAAAACAGCATAGCATTTTGGGGATGCGATTTCTCAGGGAAGAAGACGCACTCTTGTCTGTTGAAGATGACGTCCTAAAAATTAGAAATTGTCTTATTAATATTCCACTATGCACAGTGGGGTCAATAAAAATCGCAGGAAGGAGTAAGGTGAAAATGGGAGTCAGGATAATCGGTACTGAATTAAGCGAAGGATAAATGCCTAGGATAGAGCTAGGGAAGAATGTATATGCAGGGGAGGCATTGGTTACAAACCGCAATTGCATTGAGTGGATTTATGTCATTAATGCCGACTAAGATGAAAAGAAAGTTAGTGTCTCTTCCGTAGAGGTAGAAGAGATAGAAATGTATGCAGCAAATAGACTCGATAAGAGCAGAGAAAAAGAATCATTGGGAGAAAGGATCGATAGGCTTCTAGAGAATCTCCATTTGAAAGAATTAAGCAAGGAAGAAAACCTTAGCATAATTAGAACAGTTGCAAAATTCCCATACCAATTTAATTTGCCAGGCGAAAAATTGAACAGAACAAACGCTGTAAAACATAAAATCCCAACTATGGACGATATTCCTGTTAATACAAAGCAGTACGGATAGCCCCTTATCCATAAAGAGGAAATCCAAAGGCAGATCAAGCAGTTGCTTTTCGGAGAAGTTTTAGAGCCTTTCAACTCATCCTATAATTCGCCAGTCCGGATAGTCCCTAAGAAGCCAGAGTTGACAGGTAACAAACGATAGCGTATGGTCATCGATTTTAGAAATCTTAATAAGAAAACAATAGGTGACGCTTACCCCTTTCCCAACATCATTGATATTCTAGATCAATTCGATGGAGCGAAGTACTTTTAAATTTTCGATCTAGCTTCAGGATTTCATCAAATACCGATGGATGATAACGACAAGGTCAAGGAAGCGTTTTCAACACCTAATGGCCATAATCATTATAAGAGAATGCCATTTGGGTTGAAAAACACGCCAGCTATTTTCCAGAGGTTGTCGGATCAAGTTCTCTCCGGTTTACAATGCATTGACCTCTTCGTTTACCTCGACGACATCGTCATTTATGCGTCCTCTTTGGAGGAGCATGAACAAAATTTGGACTCCTTATGAAAAACTCCGGAACTTCTTGGAAAAACTCTGCACTGCCCGATTATCATTGCAACCGGATAAATATGAGTTCTTAAAGAAAAGTGTCGCGTATTTGTATTCGAAAGATGGTGGTTGTCAAAGAGTTTCCTGCTCCCAAAAATGTTGAGAACATCAAACAATTTCTCGACCTCATTGGTTATTACCGAAGTTTCATTCAGGATTTTGTGCATGAATCTACTAGGTTTAGCCCTCATGAATTGGTTTTTGGCAAAACAGCCAGGATTCCTTCGAACTTTATTCAACAAAGTTCTGAACAAATCTATGTAGATTACTTAGGGGATCTCGTAGTGAAACTCAGGGAGACATAGTAAAATGCTGCGGAAAGATTAGACAAATCTAAATTCCAATCCAAGGAATATTACAATAGGAGTGCACATATAGTATAAGACTTTGCAGAAGGAGACTGGGTATTTCTATTAAATGAAACTAAAGCAAACAAACTTGATCCTAATTATTTGGGGTCATTCCAAATCGACAAGATTCTGGGACACAAGAATGCAAAGATCAAGCTGTCTGCACACCGTACCAAGGTGGTATATAAAAATCGACGGAAACCTGCTTAGGTTAGGTTAGGAATTAGGCACCTGAGTAGAGATAACAAGGCATCGGAAGTAATCACATCCTATACAAGTTAGCACTTAGATTGGAAATTTAGAATATATTATAGAAATGTTTTGGAATACTTATTGGTGCGAAAAATTATCGATGCCGGCACCGGGGAGGATCCAGTCATTTACATTTATTTTTCGCACCAGTTACCGACAAACGTTCTAATTACTTTATTTGTAACCTGCAAACGATTTCGAATCGATTAAGTGCAAATTAAATAAAAATGTATCATTAATTACGATTTTTGCGGTCAACTTCCCGTAGTCATATGACTGTCCCGCTTCAAATGCACCAAACACGTTTTTTGCTTATTTTATTGAAATAACGATCCGACAAACATACTAATTGGATTATCTGTGACCTACAAACGATTCCACATCGATTAGCTATGTGAAAAACAAAAATTGGTAAAAAAATAAAAAAAATTACGACCAACTTAATGCAAATTTTTATTTTTTATTTTTTTAATAAACCGTTAACTGTCAAACGTTTCAATTAATCCTACAAATACCTACACACGATCTGCTAAAGAAAAAGTTCAGAAAGTCAAAGTGCGCCGGCCAGGTTCACGGAGGTGATAGATACGAGGCCCGTTCTTATTTCTCTCTCCCATAGTTGACTGTAAAGTGAGATAGATAAGGGGTCACTTGATCACAGCGACGCTTGTGACTAAAAGTTAAAATGTACCCTGCTTCTTTAAGATGACTAACCCCACCGCTGAAAATTGGACGATTTGCAAGATCTACATGTTTTAAACTCAGTTCAATCTGAAATTTGCGTTTCTTCAGCAATTTGAACTATGTTCAATGGAGATAAATACGTTCAAGTTGAACGCTCGAATTGCAGTGGCGAAGGTTTTGAACGCGGTCTATTCTAATAATTTCTAACCTATTTTTTCTCCTGCGAATTGTGTGCAATACACAAATCTGAAAATGTCCATTGATATGGATGTGGTTTCGTTCTCTGACGATGGGGATATTTTGGAATACATGAATTCTGTGATCCGTCGCTGTATCAGCAGAAGATTTTTGTGGTTTTAGCACTACCATTGCATGTAGAATAATGTGTAATGTAACAAGAGCTATTGCAATGCTCAGATCAGAATGTGTCTAGTTTCCTATTACACACGAGGAGATACATAGAGAATATCATAGCTTCTAGAATTAGCTCGATTTCACAGAGTGGTCGAATGTTTAGATTGTTAGAACATAGTTTTTTGTAAATACTGTTTAAGTATAATGCGCATTAAATAAGATTTCTTTAAATAAAGATGTTGAGTTCAGTAAAAAATAAAATAAAATTATCTGTCTTTCTTCAGCGAAGTGTTTTCTTGTCCTTTTCCTAATATTTTCCCAACAATCTTTCAATGTGTCTATAGGTACCAGTTGCAGCACTATTAAACTTTTCGCATATTTCATTCCAACATTCTTGTTTTTATTTAATAGTAAAACTGTTCGGCTCTTTATTTTCAATAACATCCTTGTTGCTTGTTATTAAATTAATTAATAACATTTTATCGGTTTCCGTAAAATTCGTAGATCTTTTCGCTTTTCCCACAGCTTCCATTTGGCAACGGCATTCAAACCATTGATCTTGTCCTACGTTTCGACATCGGTAGCCAACGGAAATGTTCGTTACAAAAATAAAGAAATGACGTAAAAAAAAATTCAATTGATCCGGATTAAACTAGAGCTGAAAAACGCCCGTTTTCTTCAACACGGTTCAATGCATAAACTCCATTTATCTTCAAAATACAAGTGTCTGATTGGACAATAGTACAGTTAATAGTACATTGAACCGCCTCGACGAAAACGGGCGGAAATGCATCCTGATTTTGATTTTGGTTCACATGTGAGCTGATCTGTCATTTGAACCGTGTCGAATAAAAGGGGTGTCAGCTAGTTAATACTGATTTAAAGGAATAGACAAATCATAGATATTTTTACTTGTAAGGAATATTTGGTCTATTTCTTCAGATCAGTATTAACACCTTCCGTGCCGCGTGGGGCGTAACAAGCTGAACTTTCCGTTCAAGTCATTTGGTATTTTCATTGTAAAGTAAAGAATTTTTAATAAATCTCTTATAAAGTCAGTTGCGGGCATCTCAATATCATTTGTACCGTGGCAGTCTTCTTTCCGACTGCTTCTTGTTCAAACTGCACATATCGCGATTCGATCAGCCATTTATTCGCGTGTCGTTGGTGCGACAATTACTGCTTGCCTGAAGTTGGTGTTTATCTAAATAACCCTAGTATACCCTAAGGGTGCTATCCCATGTATAGAAGACAGAACAGGAACGACGGAATCGGAAAAGTAGTTTGGTGGGGATTGACCAATAATATCCGTTCCGAAAATTTCAAATAATGCTTGGGTTTCCCATTTAGAGGAAAAAACGGACATTCGTAAAGTGTAAAAATCAATTTTCGTTCATTAAAATCAATAATAAGGACACAAATTGTTAGAAAAATCATTAAATATTAATTATATATAAGATTGCATAAATTGAAATGCGAAGATTTGGAATACGTTAAATTTATCAAAATTTTGAGGTTAGAATTTCTGCCCATTTTTTGAAAAATATGGTACATGGGGAATCCAGGCATCGTTTGAAATTTTCGGAACGAATATGATTGGTCAACCCCCACCAAACTATTTTTCCGATTCCGTCGTTCCTGTTCTATTTTCCATACATGGGATAGCACCCTAAGGTATACTCTCTAATTGAACACGATTGCGATTTTTAAATTTCAGCCAATTGCATCGATTGATTTCGATTGCTGAGAAAAATCAATCGATTTAATTAGCTGAAATTTAATAACCACAACCGTGGTTCAATTACGGAATATACCCTTAGTTCAGTGTATTTCTAAAGTAAAATCAAACGGAGGATATACGGTATGTATATATTTATTTGAGTGTTATAGATTTGCATATTTTACATGTAACAAAGTTCACAGTAATATGCCTTTGTGATTGTAAGTAAATTTGTAACGTAAACAATGGTATTAAATGTATTTAAATTAAAATGTTTTATTTTAAATTAATTTACATATCATTAAAAATATTATGTAGGAGGATGCGACTCGCCTGGAGAGTAATGTTCAGCCACGTGATTGCTAAAATAATTTTTAGAAAAATAAATCTATTACTTTGCTGTCTTATGCATCTTAAACTCTGCACCCTTCTGTTTATAATTATGGTCTTTGTACTATTTTAATAATTGTAAGATATACTTTAGAAGCAAAACAATGTAATCATTAAGCATGCGACAAATGTGCCCCACGCGCCCTAAACAGAAACTGTAAAATCGGTCCGGCACGGAACGTGTTAACTAAACCAGTTTAAGACCGTTGTGCAAACGTAGTCATCGATTTCAGCACAAAAGTATCGATACTCAATATCAATCGAACACGAAACATCGATATAAAATATCGAAAATAAATTTAAAAAATATCAATATGGGTAAGTATCGATTTCGTATAAAATATCCCTTAAAGATCAACGTGTTTAACATTCTTAAACGATACAAAACTTAGCAAATCGCAGATAGTTCTTTCATAAAATAAAAAATAAAATGTATATAATGCAAAACCATGCACATACGTACTTTTTAACAGCTATGATGCAAAATTGTTGAATGATGTTCAGGTTCGTAAAAATAAATGGTGCACAACTTGTCGTGCACAGCCAATTGCGTAAAATATCTCGTGCACAGTTATGCAAATGTTATAGCGTTTTTGATTCACTGCACTCGGTGCGCAAAAATAACAGATTACTAACATTTTCTATAGTATTAATGGCTAAATTTGAGGAAATTTAGTGCCAGTGCACACCGAACGTAGTGAGTCAAAAAAGTGATAATAACATGTTCGTGTTACATACTATATTTTAAAGTGCATTATGAAACTTCTCTGTAAATTCGTGGAGTTAAGCTTTTAAATGATAGTGTCATGAAATAACTATCCTAATAGCAATCAGGTAAATCAGGAATCACTCTCGTATAGGAATGCTACAAGTTTTACAAAGGATTTACTCTTTTGCAAGATCTGCGGCAAACTTACACTGATTAGTACTAAGGTACTTTAAGAAATCATGATTTATTAGCTTTGTTATTCGTGTGTATTTATTGAAACTGCATAAATATAACTTGTATTTACTTTAAAAGATTATTGGAAAGAACAGTTGTTATGTGCAAGATTTTTAGTTTAATATAATTTTATAGTCAATGGGGAACTGGACCAATTTTTTTTCCGTTTTTCTTAATTATTGTGGTGCTATAAAAACTATGAATATTGATGGCTTAGGTAAATAATATGCTTATACTTGTTAAAAAATTATATTAAAAATCGTGTTGCACAAATAGGAGTTCAAACGCCCTGCTGAGTCATGTGACAAAATGGCCGTCAAAATGTCATATTCGGATCTGCCGTCTTGCGGATTAGTGAATAAACTTTAGATAATAACGTGTTGTGGCGTCGACCATTCGTCGCCTACTTGTAAAGCGCAGCCAATTAAAAAATTTTATGTGGATACACAAAGGTGTGATACATGGAGACTAGAGTAAAGGAGAACGAACGTAGTGCTCTTCAAGTGGTTGACGAAACATGCTCCACTTGTTTCGTCTGAAGGCGATAGAGGCGCGGCGATGTTAGCGACTACCAGAGAGACGGACTGAGAATAAAAAGAGACAGCGATTATTTGAAACTGTAGTGTGAGCGGGTATTTTCTACGTTCGTATGTACGTGACCATATTGGTAGTCTTTGCCCTTTGTGGTTATGTGAAGTCGAGATAATCGATATAACTTTATTAATTAAAAATAAGAGCTCTCGTTAGTTCTCGCAATTCACACTTTAATAATCGTGAAAAGGGTTACACAGTTAAATTGCAATAAATCTTTTTTGTAATATTGAATATTTTTATTACTTATACGTATTATAAATAAATGAATTATTAAAAAACATTGACAAAGAGAACTGTAGAACTGATGAATTTCTTTTTCCACGTGGACATCCCAGGTTTCATTTTCTTCGGTTGTTATTATGTGTAGTTGCCCTGGAAAAAAGATAAGCTTTAAGCCAAATAGTAAATAATCTCAATTGCCTATATCTCCATTCAGATTCATTTCCAAGTAGCTATGGTGAGCTTAAACAGTGTACACATATGCTGTTACATAGTGTCTGCATAGTGGAGCAATCTGTTTGCATATGGGATGGATGTGTGACTGTGTCGAGTGCAATAAACTTATTGCGCTGACTGTGAGCTCACAGCGTCTCCACAACGTCTATTACATCTGTCAAGATGACAGCAAGATATGACTGACACCACTTTCCAAAAATATTTCACACGAGCAAACACTGTGTCTCTATGGTTAACGCAATAAGTCTACCTGTACTTGGTACACTTCTGTCCCATATGAAAACAGATCGCTCCACTAAGCTGACCCTATGTAGCAGCTCACTGAATCCCTGCAGTCTATGTAACTGCACTATCGCTATATCGGAATGAATCTGAATGGATAGCTCTGCTATGCTGATACTTTGTAACAGCTGCTGGCTATTTTGATTCACAAGAACATGCACAATTGCCACAAATGGAATAAAATATTCTTAAGCACCTTTGGAACAGCAAACATGGTCACTGGACGCACGCCCAACTTTTTCCTCTGCACGATGTCGGTGTTGCGTCCGCTACCACATCCTTCTACTGCCCAGATACGTCTCATTCTCTTTGAAACAACGTACTGTTATTATACAGAAAATACAGATTGTGGATATGGTGTAAGCACACAATAATATCAAAGAAAGACCACAAATAAAACATGTGGCCGCATGAATGCAACGCGTATCACGGGCGCCCTAAGCTGATTCAACTATCCAAAAATGGGTAATGGGGCAAAAAATAAACCGAAACCAACGAAAATGTTCTCCCTGATTGATTTAGGATTGATTCTTCGCAACAATAAAAAAATTTTAGTTTGTTTCAGTCAGGTCAGTCCAACATACTAACTATACAATTAATTATATGAAAAAGAGTGTAATTCTGTTCTTACCTAACTTTGTGTCTTGTCACTTAATATACGACTTCACATTAAATATTTTTTTCTCCTTAATGTAAATATTTCACCTCCAACGGAAATAAAAATAGCCGCTGCTGCACGCTGTTTAACACCGCCACACGATCCATTTCAAATCGTTTCTCTATGCTCACTTCATTCTATCGCCAAACGGTGTACTTCATGCCAGTCGTAAAAGTTTACAGCGACGCTTGTGGTGAAAATTAGAACCCGATCTAAGTCAAGTTTCGTCGACTACATTATTGCACCGTCTCCATAAGCGTTCGTTCTCCTTTACTCTAGTCTCCATGGTGTGATAGGTTATATTATGAAAAGGTATGCACCCGTCAGCTCGAATACAGGCATTCCTTATTGGCTATTTGGCTATAAAATAAACTTCATATGAGGAAACGAGGTTGTGACGTCATGACTAATCACGAAGTGTTTTCACTCCCGCACTTTATAGCAATATTTTAGCAAATTTTGATATCGATTTTCTTAATATTTAAGTAATAAATAAATTATCTAATCAGCGTTCTGGTATTCTACGATCATATTCTAGCAAACTACTTCTTAGACAGTTTATAAATTCCCGTCACAGTCCAGTTCCCCATTGGAGCATGTCTTATGCCATACATTGTGAATTCATCATTCTTAACGTTATGATACTGTCATGTCATTCGTGAACAGATTTTTTTGATAAAATCTGATTTAAATTTTAGTTTTTTTTTTAATGAGGTGAAGAGTGAGTTTCTTATGATTCCATACATAAGTAAATTAATACTCATGGTTTCCGGATGGAAGCCGCGTCTGTGTTCAACTTTATGCCGACGTTTCGCAAACGTTACAGTCTGCATGATCAGGGCTAGGAGGCTCCAATATTGAAGCTCCTTGTTGTTAGGATGCCTTAATATACCTATGATTGCTCATACGGATCAGTGCTTCAGCCGATCTAAGTTGTTTAATTGACCAGCTGATCAATTAAACAACTTAGATCGGCTGAAACACTGATTCGTATGAGCAATCATAGGTATAGTAACGGCCGTATTCATAGTCGTTCCTTGAGGAATAAGGATCCCTTGTTCCTCGTTTCGTGTTTCATAGACCTTCCTTAACAGAATAAGGAGCCTTATTGGCCTCCTTATTTCAAGGGAGGTCTTGAGTTTCCTTGAGGAAATCTTCTGCACTGTGATTGGCTGTTTCGTTTGATATGTCTAGCGCCACAAGCGGCCTGAGTTAACAGCTAGCCCAGGCAGCAAATGATGTATAATGGAAAACGAATTTTCAAATAATTCTGACAATGAGTTTGATGATGAATTTGACGAACGAGTGGATAGATTCCGATGGCACCTAGCCAAAAGGTACTTTTGTAGTCAATGACATTTTCCTCTGAAATTAGTTGAGCTAATAGCAGTCTTTCACACTCTATGTAATGAATATTTTTTTCTTGATCCATTATTCGCACCATTGACATATAGCATGGACTACGCGATCCCTATTTCACATTCCTTGAAAAAATTACCGCTCGAATAGACAAGGAGGGACTGATCAGACGGCCAATAGCTGCCAGTCCTGCCACCATAGGCAATTATATGTTCCTAAATATACCGTCCTTCTGGAAGGGAGAGCCGAGGCGTGACTATGAAACAAGGACGCCTTGGAGATCGAAGGAAGCCTTCATCAAGGTGTCCTTCATCCTTGAGATAAGGACGGACTATGAATATGGCCGTTAGACTTCCCAGCAACAAGGAGCTTCAGTATTAGAGCCTAGCTCTGATCATGCAGACTGTAACGTTTACGAAACGTCGGCATAAAGCTGAACACAGACGCGGTTTCCATCCGGAAACCATGAGTATTAATGATAATATTGGCCGCGAAAGCCTAAAATCTCACATAAGTAGATATTAAGGGCATATTTCGTAATTAAACCATGGTTGCGATTATTAAATTTCAGCCAATTGCATCGATTCATTTCGACTGGTGCCAAAAATCAATCAACGTCATTGGCCGAAATTTAATAACCGCAACCATGGTTCAATTACGGAATACGCCCTTAAAAGAGCATATCCATAATTCTAAAACGTATCAGTTTCATAACAAGTCCAACTTATAATTTAATTTTGTTTTGCAGGAGGGTAAATTAAATCAGTATAATCAAGGGCTTTATCTTCGCAAGAGATATGGTAAATTTTTGGGTACTGTTTATAGCCCAGATATATTTTATCTACGTAGCACAGAGGTGGATAGAACAAAAATGTCTGCCATGTTAGAAGCTGCTGCTCTTTGGAGACCTGAACAAAATCAAATCTTTAAAGAGGATTTGCCATGGCAGCCTGTTACTCTTCATTACGAGCCTAAAGATAAAGATAATGTATACTTTGTACAATTTATTTTATACCATGATACCAAGGGGACACTCATAAAGAGGGCCAGTCCTCAGGTATTCTATGTTTTACTGAATCCTATGATGCAACTTTCTCCTTTTGAATTTTTATGTTGATTCCACTATTTCTAGTTGCTGTTGGCTTCATGCCCATTGAGTACATCATTCTATTAGGTTGGCCCTGTTTCCTAGTATCTCCTTTGCAAGAATTTCAGTAGAAAAAATGTTATTTAATTGTGTATGTTCTGTGATGATATTTATATTTTGTTCTAGCTTCTTTTGACCACTGCATGTCCAGCATATTTTCAGGAATTGGACAGAGTAATGAAGTCTGATGAAATTATGAAGCTTCAAGAAGAAAATGAATTAATGTATCAAGAACTCCGAAATTTCACTGGTCTAAATATTACGAATCCAGATGATGTATGGTCCCTCTATGGTACTCTCAGAGCTGAGGTTTGAAACTTTTAAACTCACATACTGTTTTTAAGACAATTGGAAATTAATTATTTATTAAAAGCAGTGGGTATATTATCAAATCAACATTTTACTATTTTCATGATTCATGAATTTTGAAGAAATTTTGATATGTAGGAATTTCCAGCACGAAACTTTGAATATACATAGAATTGAATTTCTTTTTAAGCTATTACGTGATAACTTTATAGGGAATGATGGAAGTAAATGAAAATTTCACTATATGTATTTGATCCAATGTATGTCATATTGAAAATTCCACATTTCTTGTCTTCCTCCTTCTTTGCTTCTGAATGGATTTACGACATTGCAATGAGTTATTTCTAGTTCGGTTCTTTCTTCTTGTTTTTTTTTTTATCAAATAGGCAAGTGTTTGCAGATTAGTTCCTTATGAATTATTATCGGACTAAACGTGCATGTAGGAAAACTCGGAAATTTGACCAATGATGTATCTAGTTTTGAGTTTTTCAATTATTACGATTAGTCGGACCAGCCTGGAAACGCATCTATGTTTATGGTTTCAGATCTTATTAATATTTTTAATAAAAAAAATTATTTTTATTAACAAAAATTAACGAGCTATTAGCGATCAAAGTTGACCAATCACAGACGAGCAATAGCTGCATAGAATTATGCACAGTGATAATCTGAC
>JARQSW010000315.1:4874-52865 GCA_030142375.1 Calameuta pallipes
TCTCTCTCTCTCTCTCTCTCTCTCTCTCTCTCTCTCTCTCTCTCTCTCTCTCTCTCTCTCTCTCTCTCTCTTTGTCTCTCTCGTAGGATCTTCCCTAATACTCTGCGTGAACCGCCTGATCGCCTCAATTATCCAGTGTTACGTTCTGAGCTTGCAAAGCTCCTTTTTGTGCTCTTCATCGATTCTTGTCTACATAGGTCCTACAGTCAATGTGGATCTTGGCAAATGCTAGTCGAAAAACTCCCTGCCACGATTGCGTGCGCATAAAAAAGATAAGCTTTTACCGCATTTCTCGAAATAAAACGCCAAGAATTTCCCGTGTTTATATTCATACAATAGTGCATGGGAATAAAAGCACCGGAAGCTTCAAGGTGGAAGACTTTTTCTTGCTGGTAGAGCGACGAATGAGAGAGAGAGAGAGAGATAAAATAAATTCCGGTTTACCTCGAACGATCCATTTTACTTTATTATTCGTAAAAATATGAAACGTCGATAGAGAATTTCAATTTTTTTAAATTTTTATTGACACTTTCAAAACTTTTATTTGTCATCCTAATACGAATATCCGTGTTCATCGAAATTCATTGATGATACCAGTCACGATCTCAAAAATCAGTCCTTTCCTTCTCACGAGTTTCCCACCAATTTTATCTCCTACACCAAGTTCAGTTTTGTAAAAGCGTCGCCATTGCCAAGATAAGTTTGGCCATTCTCTATACTGCACTTTCTGGGGCAATGGGGCTGTGTTGCTGAAGAATTCCCCGAGGAAGACATGCATCCAGTTCTTTACCTATTTGATACTGTATCCTATATACAGACATATGCATATATGTACATATACATTGGACGTGAGCCAGCGTAAAATCGTTTAAATATTCCCAAGAAAATCATCAAAAAGACATTTCCCAGCAGGCACCATAATGACAAAACTTAATAAAAGTCGGATCGCATCTCCCAAAGAAGAGTTCAATCGACAAATTATTTTAGCCAACAGGAAGTACTGACAATGGCATTAATCATTTATAACTTCTGGGCTGTCAATCAATTTTTCTTTTATTTAACATTGTCATCATATCTATATCGAGACTAATATTCTGAAGGCAGACATTCGTATCCATTACGGGGATGACAAGCCTAACCTAACCTAACCTAACCTAAACAAGGACGACATTTTTGTCCAGACTTCGTCTCCTCAATCAATTATCAATCTGGATCGTATCCCTTGTGTTGGATGGACCCAAGGAAGCTATCTTGAAACACCCTGTACAATAGGAACGTCCTTCGGTCCAGATGTCAATGTGGGCTAAGTTCGTCAGAAGCAGATTTTCTTGCCAATTACCAAATGCAAGTTCTCGTGCCGCTTGCCAAAAGAGCCATCGCTGGGGACATTGATTCGCCGCTATAGAGAGCAGCCATGCTTAAACGTTTAAATTCTTATTGGTTGTCATTAGGTATGTACATTATATACACAGATAAGATAAATATATATCATTTTGATATATCATATATCAGAGACGATTTCGAGATACTAAATAATAGTGAATATTCTTTATCGTAATAATACTTACACCGACGTAATTTCCAAGGAACAAGATAAATTATAAGAGATCGATTAGATGAGATACTGCGATCGGACGTCTTGACTAGATACTTACGTCTGTCATTATGACTAGTGCTTTTTGTGGATAGACGACGGCAATTTTGAAAGGAGATAATAAAATTGCGTAAGAACAATGGGATCTATATTATCTCTCTTGGTTATCTTTTTGAGAAAAATATTTTTTATCAATAATTTACGTATATTTTCTTTTATCCTTTTGTATGTTTTTTTTTATCAGCTTCTAATATTCAGGGTGTACTCATTACTTTGACGATGACTTTGAAAGTCGTGAAAACTCGTACACTGCTAGTTTGAAATTCTATAGTTTTTTTTTGTAGCTACATTTTTTTTTCGCCCACACATTATCTATCCTACCTATGCAGATCCCACTAGATTTGCATCTGGTTCTCTATCGGACGAGTTTCTCCTTTATGAGAAAAGTTTCAACGTTATTGTAGAAGGGCTCAGGCAAAATATGGCCCCACTATAATTCCCTGAAGTCCGTGATATATTATTTAATCGTACCAACACGCCAGGTCAGACAGTCATTTTACGAGTATATATTAAATAATCTCACAAGTATTTGACAGAGACGGAGGGGCGGAGCTTTTTTGAAAATTAAGCTCTTTTTGAAAAATTTCTTAGCTCGTTACTCAAAGTTGTCAAGTCGTTTCGGGTGGCTTTACACGAAGTGTGATACTGCAGGGCTTTACGAGATCACAAGCCGAGTAAAAAAAAGTGAGTAACGTCATTAGTAGGAAATCAACGTAATTTAACTCATTCTAAAGTCTTCAACGGCAGAGTAAACTACATATCAATCGCATACAAGGATAAAATCCCGTCGCTTTTGTCATCCAAGTTCAATTCCAATTGATACGTTAACTTCTTACAGAGACTTTATGACCTTTTGTGTTTTCCAATTTGCCCAGGTCAATATTGTCACAGCGAAGCACAATTGGCAGGTGCACCAAAAGTAAGAAATAAAAAAAGAACTCCAACGCGTATTCCAATCGAGATAGTCCACCGCGCAATGACGGTTTATAAACGAAATTAAAAGAAATACTATCGATAATCAATACGAGATTATCGATCGCGATATTGCCGATAAGGATGGACGAAAGAAATTTATATCGGATCTGGCAGAAGGTCAAAGAAACTCACCGGTCAGGGAGACGTCAGGACGTTCACGTTTGGCACGGTGTGGGGACACTTTAATTTTTCTTTTTCTTTCCAATATGGTCAACCCCGCACAGTACGTCGCGAGTGATAAGGGATGAAAAGATAAAAAAAGAAAACTTTCAATAGCCAAAGGCTATCACTGTACGTACTTCACTTCGCATAAACACAGTGCGAGAGGCTTCGCGGCGAGTATCACACTGAGGGTAGTTTCTAGCGAAGCACTACACCACCGCCACCCTTCGTCAAATTCTCTCACTAGCAGCGCCGTCACTTCGCAAGCTCCGCTCTGCTATTGTTCACAAAGCGATTGGCTTGCTCAAAGCTTTTTTTTTTCTTCACCGACTCGAGGAGTGCCACGCGTATCGTTCTACCCACGAGGACAAGGTCCCGTTCAGGAAAAGCTCTCGGCTGGCTGACACGATGCTTTACTACTAACTACTCTTGTCTACTCGGAGCTTTGGCAGCCTTAGGAGACGACTGTATAGATTCATACGTGCTCTGATATCTATAGCTTTTTTACTATAGAGACAATTTACAGTAGGTATGTAGAAGCTGGTTTATTTTGAAATTTTAGTGACTTTATGGGGATGATCTGCGGGTTGGGTAGGGTGGAGGGGAGGTGCTCGTTATTCCAAAAATATGAATCATCAAATGACCCTCAGGATTTTTAGGCTCGTAATTTTTAAGCAGTTCAAAAGAGGCGAATTTGCGCGCGCAAATAAATTGTTTATTCAGAATTAATACGAGTGCTTATACGTATTGATTGGTCGATGATTGTTTATTCAGAATCAATGCGAGCGCTTATACGTATTGATTGGTCGATGTTTGAAGGTATTAAAAAATAAATATTAAAAAATCTGCTTAAACGTTTCATATAATTGTTCACACTTTTTCTATCCATTATGTCTGACGTCTTCGATTTTTTCATTGATTCTGTATTGAGTAATGACTACGTCGATTGGTTGTGGTAAAAAAAATTCAATTGCCATTAATAGTACTTGTTCGTAGAAAGAGATTTTATCTTTAATAAAAGATAATCGTAAATGCACTTTAATCAGATGCAAATTGGTATTATTAACGATTGTAACGTGTTATACAAAATTACATTTTCGTAATGTCAGTGACGTGAGTCGGTAACCCTTTCTCAAAAATCCATTTTTGTCGTATATTCTATTAATAAAAATGGCAGTTCTAAAAGATTTTCTGCGTTAACAGTATGCAATCACATTTTCATAAATTGTTTTTGTTTTCACAATAGATTTAAAATACATCGCTTTTGGACATACTCGAAATTAATCGATGAGTTCTAGATTTTCCACTCCGTTGCTCATGTAACTAGACAGGTTATAATAAGACGATATTTCGATAATATTAATCAGACCGTATTTTGAAATTATCAATCATATGCCTATAAATAAATCTATACGCCAAACTTTAAGTTTGAAGTGGTGACGATAAATTTGCAATGTGATAAGTTCGATACTTGACTATACCGTACTTACCATTTTGAGAAAATAGTCTCCCGAAGCCGAATTGCGAAAACCAAGTAGCAAACCACGTGCAACTGACGAAGGACGAATTCCACAATATAATATTATACAAACGACAGACAAAGCACGCACTAAAGCTATAGGAAGAAAGACCTAGGGATACTGCAAACTGTAACTGATAATTTCGCCGCAAGAGGCAGCACCAGTCGCGGCAATATTCGAACGTGAATAGCTCCGGTATAGAAAGACCAGCACCAGCTCGTAGATCTGATTCTTCAAAAAGGCCCGATGTCTTGTATCGGACCATATGCATATGTGGGTTTTTCTTTCCCCCCCCCCCCATCACCTCCTTTCTCTTTCTATTGTCTAACTTTCCTATTTCTTCTATCGGACTTTCTTCCCTCCTAACCTCAGTAACTGACACTGTCTCGATCCGTTGTAAATATTTCAAGAAGATATTAGGGGTGGTTATACTTGGGTTGACAGCATCATCCCTTACTATGCTTTTAAGGGTTAGCACATCCCTCGTCCATTCGAAGTTCACTTTGACTACATCAATTGAGATACATTTTGAGACCCTTATCACACTCTGCTGAGGTTATCACTATCTAGTAAAAAACATTTTCCCTGGGGAGCTGTGACGGACGGGGTAAATTGTCGGAGGGATCAACATGGGTGTTTCACCCTCAACTCACTGAGCTTTTTAAGTGACAAGTTATGGATTTCTTCACGCATTACGTATTTCTTCTCCAGCCCGTTCTGCTTTATTTTTGAAAATTTTTTCGCTCGCGTACATTTTTTTTTTACTTTTTTTTTTTCTTGACCTACCTTCTTAGTTTAGTTCTTACCATGGTTCTAACGTCGGGAAGAAGACTGGTGACGTTCTGAAAAGGTGTAATACAGAGTTAGTGTAATTAGGTAAGACGATTGTAGCGCAATGACCGTGCGGAGGCACGAGACTTGATTTATTTGACGGTTGGACGTCGGAGGATTGGTCGCGCGGGAAATTCAAACGAAGAGAGAGAACGAAAGGCGGATTTACCATTTCTAGAATATATTGCTATATACACACTTTAATAACCAAAAACAAACATTACAATAATAATATTGTTATTAATATAATATTATGTAATAATAGAATCGTTTATCAATGTAGTGTAAACACTAAAAATCTTGTTACTTCACTTTTATGGAAAGAACAATGTATTCACTTTTTCTTTTTCCTCTTTATTTAATAATATTAATTCATAATTGTCATCGGCTAGCCGGAGCCTCGCGATTTCGCCGTTCGATCGCGCGACTGATCGATCGAGTTCAATGGTTAACTGTCAATCGATCCGATCGACCGATCGAATTAACGAGTCCGCGAGGTCCTGGACCCGCTGGCTGTGTGGTTGTTTTTATCTTAGAATAATAAATATCATAGTGCAATATCTAAAAAATCTGTCTTTTTTATGCAACTTACACATTCAAACAGTGTACTCGAAATTTACAATATTAATTGCCCTTAAAAACATGAAATTACTATCGAGCGGTAGTAATTATTATTCGTGATGTTCTCGTCGTTACCGGTAAAAGAATGTTTGATTAAAAATCGGTTACGGTGGCGGGGTGCTTCGGGGGATATTCAGAATAGACATTATGCAATTGATAATTCGGATAAAGGACTGATAAATTTAATTTTTATCGATTTGACTTTTCGACCTCGTACAGTAATAACGATCCGAAATTATCACCAATAACGATCCCGTATGGATCAGTCTTGGACCAATCACGGTCAACGTAGCGATACAACGGCAATTCTTATTGGCCAATACGTTCAGATGCGCGGCGGTTTATGCGCACGCGCGTTTTTTTAAATAACCTGGCACTTAAATAAATTACCGTGTGTCTCTCTCTCTCTCACTCTCTCTCTCTCTCTCGTCGTGTATATATGTATACATGTATTATATACAATTGTCAAATTAAATAACGACTAAATAATAAATACATCGCTATAGAAGAAATTGTCGCGAGTTGACCCGAATGTGTCCGAATGCTCCCGAACAATGGAATCGATAATTATGTTCACTTTTCTTTTTTCACTTTTTGTTCGTTCCATTATTTATAATAATACAAAGATCGTCTCGTTTCTCATTAATGAGCCCTCTGTAATTTCCAGATTATATATATATCACTATTGTCGGAGATTTTTTCGCTTACTTAGCAAATTTTTCAATGAGTTCTTCACGTATAACAGTTTATTAATGAATCACGTGAACAAACCGCATATGAAATTCATTTATGCTTAATATACCATGTATTATGAACTCATTGTTTCTTCATTTTGACTTTTTTTTTTCATTAATTTTTTTATAGTGCCCCAATTTTGTTAGCGGGCTACTCGTGGGATTTTATAAGTAACGACAAGATTTCTCCCTATTTCAATGCCTATTGTACATACAATAGAAACATCCTTACGTATACAATAGTATAATTAATAATTAATACGACACGTATGTCTCCCGGGGTGATAATCATCATAATTATAGTGATCGCAAGATCAGATATAGATTGGCACAATTTTTTTTTTGTGATTAAACAATAATTTTACTGCTTAGTCGAGCTTATTTTTGTTATTATTTGAATCTGATATTAGACGATGACGATACTTAAATACTGACGTCATCAATGGTGAAAAACATGGTGGAAATTTATGGCATCCCCAGACAATTTTTATCGCGTATAGTCTTAGAGAATTTTTTCAAAATTTTTTTTAGTTTAGACACTCGTTATGCATTCACCATATTTTTGACATACAAACGTTACAGTTAGTGACAGGTAGATTCCGCGCCATTGTTAAGGGAGACTTTGAGCAAATTAAGTGTATTGAGAATAAAAATGAAAAAAAAAAAATAGAAATAAAGAAAAGTTTGAAAAAAGGAAAAAAAATGTTCAACCCCTCGCCTAATCGTTCATCTTATGCTAATCGTAAGTAAAAATTCCTAGGATCGAATTCATCACCGATTACGTATACAAGTGCTGTAGTAACTAATTAACAACTTGCCTTAATTAAAGTAAGATCGATAATACAAATACATAACGATACAGTATACGCTGAGAAATCGTAAAACGATACATCGCCAAAATCTTGGCTGATTTTATTCGAGAGAGTGGGAACAGAGGGACAACGAGAGAAACGAGAAAGATCTCAAAAAAAAAAGAGAAGATTAAGAGAAAAAAATTTCGATCGACGAAAGAAAAGCAAAATTAATAAAAAAAAAAGAAACCGAAATAAAATAATTCGTTCGTGACGTCATTAAGATCGCGAATATTATTGTTAATTAAATCGATCATAATTAAATATCTCCATTGCACATCCCATCGTTAAAAATCGTCACACGTGTCTCACACACGCACACACATACACGCACGCATGCGCACTGTCCGAATTAATCGTATCACAATGTGCCCAATAGCAGCGTACCAATTAGACTCTTTCTCTCTTACGGTCAATCTTATTGGGTGAGAAAGCGCGCGAAAGGATTGAAAGATTCAAAAAAAGAAAAAAAATTCAAAAAAAGATCATTTCGAAAATTTCAATAAGAAAGGCTGTGTCGCCCGAAAAAAAAATGGTAATGAAGGTTACGAGAGAAAAACGAAAGAGACCTAAGTTACTTATTGCGATCTTTATACGGCTCATCGTTCGTTCAATGAATACTTGGCTTAATTTGTTGACGTCTCTCGTCGTTTGATATGGATAGAATACTAGTAGTAACTAGAATAGTAAGTTAGATACGTTAGAGATACGTACTAGCCCTAGGACAACCATACGTACATAAGTGTAACGAGGAGTAGGCTTAAATAGGTTAGGTAACGAAAATCCATATGTAACAATTAAAAAATGATAACAGTCGCCAAGACAGATTCTAACCTCTCGTTTGGATAAAGAGAAACTTTGACAAAGGTATCGTCGACGACTGAACGCCGTTAAGAAATACATCTAGAAATGTGTATACGAGTATCGAAATACCTTGCTGATAAGGAAATAGGGATAAATTTGAAGAGAAAAAATTTTTTTTTTCAAATTCAAAAATATAAATTCTAGGTTATCTTATTGAAAAGGATATGAACACTAGCTAGAGTCTGATATGTAGACTGATTTTGGACGAGGGTCACCTATGTGTTTTTCACTTTTGGGTCTATACACATGGCTCCTACTTTGATTAAAATGTTTAATTCGTCGAGACTCGTTACGATTACACAATATTTCGTAACCCATTGCGCCATCTTGCCACGGCGACCTCAACCACATGGAACCAGTTTCTCGACCGGACTACGACGATTCTTATGGTAACGAGTCGCGTCGAATATCACGCAATTATTTAATATAATAAAACAAACGCGTCAAGATATGTGTACGTCGAATCTACGAAGGTTTAAACGTTTACTAAACGCAAAAGCACTCTTCCACACCAGCCGATAATAAATCACTTACGATTCTTCAAGCATCCCGCGTTTACACCCTAAACATATAGGTAAGTAATGACGTAATACCCACATTATTTTCCTGTCGTTTCTTCGTTATTATTTTCTTCCCGTTTTCTCATTTTTTTTTTCTCTAATTATTTCTCTTACGCTTACAATAATTATTACGTGTAACTCGCGTGTACCTAGGCGCTAGAGCGTTACATGTAAAATTCTTATTTACCTCTTATGTCTGACCGTGACAAATAATTCACACGTCACTCGCACGTTACGTCATCGTGACCATTTTTCTCGTTACTTTAACTCTTGGATTATTGTTATTATTATTTCTTTTTATTTTTCTCTCATACTCAGCCCGCGCTGTCTTAATCCTAACCAACCCCAATCTCCGTACTGCGTCACTCCCAAGCGTTTATTACAGTTGCTCTTCGCTCGTTACATCTCTATTATTGGTACTTGTTGTTTTTTTTTCTTCTTCTTGTTTTCATCTTTCCTTTATACATAAATATTGCATACGAGACAATTTTACAAAAAACTTTTTACCCTGGAATAATGTACTTTTTTTTTCATGGATCTAGCGACGAGTCCGCGATATACAATACATATGATCAGCCAGGGCTGTCAGATTACAGCTCTATGGCTCACAGCTTTATAACTTTTCCGTAATCACGATCGTGCGAGATAACGATCTAGGATAATCGTTTGTTGAATGATCAGTCGGTAAAGACGATCGCGTAGCTTTCTAGGTGCAGTTATTGAACTTGCTCGATAGCTCGTTTAAAAAAAAAATTTCTTTTCTCCTTTCGCAATTCTTTTTTTTGGCTTCTCCCACGAATTTTCGCGTTTATCATTCGTGCCCGTAAAAATCTATGCATCTTTCGCTTTGCGCTCGTAATATAATTTTTAACTTTCTCTGTCTGTCTCTCTCTCTCTCTCTCTCTCTCTCTCTCTCTCTGTCTCTCTCTCTCTCTGTCTATGTTTCTTGCGGATAGACGCTTCTTCGAAAGACGTAATCATACAGCACGATTTTTACGCGACTACTAAAACGTATTATTTTTCCTCTTTTAAAAATTTAAATACTCGTATTACTCGTAAGTATTTATGACCCTGTTTCTTAAAGGCTTCGTAACATAAGTTGGTGTTGGCCGAAGGTGAAGGAAAGAGAGCAAAAGTGTATGTATATATGTATATACACATATAATATTATATAGATATATGTTTTCCTTTTTCCCCACTATTCTTAGAGGGACGATGGGGGAGGTGAGGGGGGAGTCCTCGCGAGAAGAGACCAGTCAAGTGGAATTTCTTTGTTGGAGGAAGGATCTAACAGGGTAAAAACATAAGGGTGAAACTTGAAGCAAACGAGAGCAGAAGGGCAAAGAAATATTTTTTTTATAAAAAAAAAGGCCCTTTAGCCGAAAATACTGTATATCCATACGTGTGAGCGATGAGGAGGTTCCAATTTATTTTTTCTCAAATTCCACGTATTTGTCTTTTGTATTACTGTCAGATAAGATGCTGGGTTGAGGATTAGGGGAAGGAGGGTGAATAGAGAAATACATATATATATAATTTTTCGAAGACGTGAAAACTGGAGTTCAAAAAACTGCTGGTTCACAGCGCACCGATGGATGATTTTTAGGCAAGGATAGAGGTAGTAAAAAAAGGTAAGAAATAATAGAGATATGAAAAAAAAGGCTATTGGAGACGCGGAATGAAATACCGGTGACCCCGAGAATGGGTTTTTTGTTTTTTGTTTTCTTATCAACGTACCAACTCCGGTTCAATTAAATCTCGATAAGGTTATTCTTATACTTAGATCGCGCGTGATCCCTGTTACGCTATAGTTGCGCTCAGTGAATCATAGGTGCACTTTTTAAATACGTTAAACGGCCCAGAGGCTGAACGCGGCACGGTCGACCGTGTACAGTAGACTCCCGAAAAGCGAACGCTTATTTATTATATTATTTTATTAATTACGTAATTATTTTCTCATTACCGTATCCTTTGGCACGCGCGACTCTATTTATTTTGGCACGACTTTTTCCCCTATTTATTTATTTTTTTCACAATTCACCACGATCATTCATCGCGAATAATTCAAAATTGGCACACGATCCTGAATATTTTACGCCCTCGATTCACGTTTTTTCTTTTTCAACTTCGCTGCTCTTCAAAATTTTTTCTTTGGATTTAAAAATACAAAAACTTTTTTTGGAAAATCTCAACAGTGTCGCATCGCGTGTATCAATGATTTAACGAAAACTATAAACTCGTCTCCCCCTTCCCCTCCTACCATGTACCCCCTCCCGACCCTCCCCCTATCGGCAACAAATCTATACATTCGTCATTCCTTATCTTTTTTTTTTCGCTTTCTTCTATCTCCTCGTCTCTCTTTTTCTGTTCATAGTTAAGAGTGCAATCTTATATTTTTTTTTATCTTTTTGTTTCGCTCGCACGTTCGGGAGACGAACACGATTCAATATCCTATAAAAACTAAGTTATTTCTTAGCTGATTGCCTTGCGTTACGGTTATAAGGTTTTTATGGGAAAATGGACCCGAGGTGGGCCGACGACTGTTTATCCTCCTGCGATAAAGATCGTCAGGAATATCGATCGGGCCCTTCTAAAAAGGTCCCATCCTCGTGGGCCCATTTAACCCGCGCAGTAAGGATAAGGCCCCTGCACTAACAGATTGCTCTACGCCACAACGAAATGCTCGCATTCTTACGACTTCAAACGCCATTAGACGTTATACTTGTATTTTATCCAGCCGCAAAGGACGAGGACGATCGTTAGAAAAAATTTTTTAAAATTTAATTAATAATAAATTAAAAAGACATGAAGGGTTAAAAACTCGTCCCTCGTGCTCGGATTGTCTACTAACGTGTGCCATGTGTGGGAGTGGGTATACGAATCTGATTCGGTAAGGACTCGCCGTGTAAAGACTCTCGAATAAGTAAATATCTTCCTTACACAAGACGATCTCGATCTTGTTATAAATTTTTTTCTATTGATAAGACATAATCGAGATAATAATCATAACACGGCGCGTCCCTGTGCCTCGAGCCTGCCTAATCTTAAATTTCTCCTAATTTTTTTCTCTCCCCACAAATCCGTCATTCGGCCAAATTCGTTAGACCTGTATTCGATCATTGCTTTCACTTGCCTTTTTTTTTATTAACTTGGCAGCCCCCAGATCTCAAGCGAGACACCACCACGGTTATCAATGTATTGGATCTTCGCTTGATTTTTAATCGGTGAGAAGTTTTTAAGGTGGGTGACCGGCGAGGGAAGGACACGATCTGGGACTATCGCAGTGATAGGGAAGAAAAAAAAAATAAAAAAACGAATTATAATAATTGAGCGCCCGATTATACGATGTCGCATATGATTATTTTATGACAGGATAGATTCTGGAGTGGGTGGAAAAGCGAGTGAGGGGTTAAAGGGTTGGTCTTATTTTTATCGTAAATAATTAATACGACACTATATAACGACAAAGTCTAACGCGATCGTAAACGTGAATTCGATCGGTTCAGAGAAAAATCACCTAGCAAGTATCACGTGAGGATATTCCATTAATTAATTGATAGTACGCTGAATAAATATTATGAGCCTCTTTTAATTGGAGCAAGAGATATATCATAGCCTAATCATCATGTGTGTACTGGGGATATGCTCGGATTATGCTTTGACGTTTTTCCTGGTCAGACGAGACGGAGAGAAAGTCAAGAAAGGGAGAATACAATATCAGTGGATAAGGTCAACAAAGTGTGAAGACTTTAAGTGGATATAAAAGATAGCAGTGAGAAAAGAGAAATAGTAATTATAAGTAAAAGCACAGGAAAAAAAGGTAAAAAGATCCCGAACGGATGATAACCCATATTGTTCTCGTTAACTTACGTTTTCATCTCTTGTACGTTGTTCCGTAAATACATCCGAGAAAAATATTTATCAGCCAATCAGAGAACAGAAATTGATCCGCGACAGAGTTCGCGTCGTTTTGTACTCTGTCGGCATCTTCGTTTGAATACTTGCCAATTCGCACGGGAGTATTTGAAAGGTCGGCCACCGTCGCACTGCGATCGTTCAGTTACGTGTTTTCTTTTATATCATTATTTCTTAAGATTTGTCTTCTTAAATTATTTTGTCAGTCTGTCAAACGGATCGATCGAACACGTCGACTGTCGATCCGTCAATGATGCTTTCTGATGTTGGCAGCCGAACAATTTCACCGAGCGATGTCGCCACTGTCGCGCGCGATCCGAATGTGACGGTTAATAACGACGCTCAGAATAGTAATAATAAACGCGCACTTCTTTATCATTGTACGCGTTTCTCACGCACTGGTCGTTCCTTCCGAATTTATCGATTGCTCCTAATTATAATTATTTTTCTTACTTTGCTTTTCCGTGCTCGTTAACTCTCAGCCAAATTCGATCGTCGTGTCTCTCTCGCTTTAAGAGCCCGCACGTTGTTTCCTCTATTTAACGTAAGGGAGACAGTGGCGCTAGCGTAGCTTTATCGTCTCAATATATTTTTCTCCTTCGTTCTTTCTCCTCATCTATCGGTGAGCGTGTGTTAGTATGAGCGTGACTTTTTTTTCGAACCTATTTTTCGTAAATTTTTTATTCCGACGTGTCTTAAAAATTGTCCCGTAACTATACTACCATTAATCAATTCTAATCACAGCAATATTTATTGTTGATATACACAATCATACAGCGTCTCTCACTAACTGGTTTTTAATTATTTTTTTATACTTTTTTTTTTTTAGTATAGGCTACGTCTCGTACGATGATATCGCTTGTTTGCTTTTTCTATATCTTTTTTGACACTTTTGGGTTAACCCCCGAATACTTTTCGAAGAATCAAATATCTTGCACAATGATAGCCGGTTAAGTTGGGTGCGAAGAAAGAAGAGATGGAAGAAAATTCGAGCTCCCTTTTTCTCTTGCGATTACACAAATTTGTAAACGAAAATAAAGACGAAGAATGTTGGTTAGCAAGGGTGGTTCTTATTTTCTGTGTATTGAATTGGGTTCGAGGGGGACAGGGGGAGGATAAAACAGAACAGAATAAAAAAAAATGTCAATTTCGACGAAAATTTAACTTCAATAATTTTGTAGGATGGCGACAAGTAAAAAAAATATTCGCAATATTTTTCATTTTCTTTTCAACTAACGTGTCCCCTCGTCTGTGAGATGTACTTTAATTTGATACTTAAACTTTTCGTAGATCTTTCCTTTTTCTCTCGTGGAGATAACAGATGTAAACAAAACAAAAATAATAATTTCGCAATTCATTTCGCGACATCGAAAGGCGCAAGATTTGCAAATTTTTACATGCACACTATAACTACGTTTACCGGATCGCAACTGACGGGCATTGTAAATACATAATGCCAAGAACTACCCCATGCAGTATTAGCGAAGCGTAACAAGTAACTTTATAAATAAATAAATAAATAACGTAAATTGGCGAATCGAATGGAGCGACAGGTGTTGAACAAGATGGTTGGGTAGGAGGAGGGAAGAGAACAATCTTTATCCTTCGGAATTCGAAATTTAAACGAAACGATTTTTTTTTCTCCACCAGAGCATTCCACGAGTATATACAACATTAACGAATAAATTATAATTAAAAAATATATTTACAATAAGTCTTCGCGTTTCGAGCTCCCGCAATAACTCAGGATTTCTTATCTAAGCACGACACTGATATAATTCATATGAAAAAAGAGAACAATGTGAAAGTAAATAATTTTCTAAAAAAAAAAATGCTCACGTAACTCCACCATGGTAATCTAGGTTTGACCAAGAGGATGTTGGAGAGTGAAAATTTTGTTAAAGAAGAAAAAAAATGGCAATCGAACGAAATGGAAAAGACGAATGACAAAATGCGTTGAAATGTCAAAAAGTCGAAGGGGGCAAAGACGGTACAAAGTAACAGGGACAAATGAAGAGAGATGCGATAAAAATAAAAAAAAAACTAATTGAAGCGTTTGAGATAAGAGAAAAATGCACGAATTTGACAATGCGTGATAAGAATTGATACCGCGAATTCGCTTTGTGTGTGTTATTACTATATCGTGGTAACAGGTAGATCTTAATAAGGAAGCACGAGGTTCGTCTGGATAGAAATTATCATCATTTTGGCACGTGCCGGAAGTGATCGTACATTTTTTCCTTTCATTTACGATAATCGAGGATATGTCGGGGATATTGTTGTATTTCTTTTTTTTCTCCTATTTTCACTTTTCTTACGACTCATCGTTCCTCGTTCGAAATATGCAATACGATTCCAATTCACGTGAATCGTAACATTGAAAACGCGCCCGACGTAAAGTTCCCGGTGTTTCGTATTTTACGCGGGAAAAATATAAGATTTAAAAAAATTCTATACCGTTCACAAAAAAACGAAAAATGCACGCACGAGAGTGCTTAACAATTTTGTCTTAAAATTTAAATTCAAAATAACAACAACAAAAAATACATCGAATACGCGAAATCCATGACGCAAATAATTTAACAAATTTCTATCCGCCTTGAAAAAAGGGATACAAAAAACAAAGGGCGCCTCCTAGTCTCAAAAGCAGTGCTTCGAACACGCACCATAATTATCAATCAATCATCATCATTATTGCCTATACCTCCACTAATTAATTTGTTATCGTATAATAAATATATTATTATTTATATTCCACGTAATAATTTGTAATCTCAACAGAAATCGCGCGATAACGCGCGTCCTGACGATCGTCGCCGCGTCGCGAGTTCACGAGACGACAAGGGAAGATTTTCGTCGAGGGATCTTCAAAAAAGAGGAGGCTGATTAACTATTAACCGCAACGCGATTACGCAAACGCACCTACGAGCGATTGCCTCGATAAGTCAACGAGCGCGCGCGCCCGACGTGAGACGTCGCGACGCGACAACAAAAGTGTCCACGCATTACAAGAGACGCCTATATACCCTACACGTGTCCCGGGACCTGACTTAAAAGTTTCCTGGGATTTTCCATATATCCCTTTATATATATATATATATATATATATATACCCTCTTACGCAGAGAGAAAAATCGCACTCAAAAAAAAAAAGAAAAAATAATAACAATATCTTACTCTCCCGGTAAAGCAGGGTACGTACGCGTAATCGTACCGCGTTCCGCTTCTACGTATCCTCGTAATGTTATTACTTAAAAGACAAAATTACTCCTTTCCCTCTTTCCGCATGCAAAAGTTACGCAACTATACAATAAATTGCCTCGCGATTAATTTGTATCCCTCCTTATACGTTTTTCCGACGTTTTCTATTATTATTTTTCCCTTATTTCTGTTTATACTCTGCGCGCGCACGTCGAGGGCACGAGAAAAAATGGAAGCTAGAAAAATTATATATCGGCCACTCTCGCACCTTTCCCATTATTAATATACATACACCATATACATCACTATATACTATGCGTGTGCCTGCCGCTCGAGATCGCTCCGCTATTTTTTATCTTTTTGAATATATATTATAATAAACCGAAAGGCTGTACTTTCCTGCTGTTGTTACTTTTTTTTTTTTTTTCTTAATTTTTTGCCCCTCAATTTCTTCTCGATCGCGACTTGTCTTTTTTTCTTACGTCCTTTAGAATCCCTTCTTATCTCTTATCAAGCTCCCAACCCTTTTCTCCCTGATCGCTCACTACGATTAATTCGTAACGCACCATGAGACTCTGCGGATCCTTCCGCCGAATATCAGCTACTACCTTTACTCGAGTATCCAACGCACGCGGATCAGATCCTCGTCGCGAGCGACAAAGATACACGGAGCCGATTGTGATTCTTTCGTTTGCCGTCACGAACGACTCCGTAACGGATTAGTCAGCGCCGGAACGTGTCGCAATAAAAAACGCTAACGACCAACCCTTAGAGTATTAGCATCGTAATAATTCTTTTTTTGTTTGTTCGTTAAATATAAAAATGAAAACTAACGTATCTTTGGCTTGTTCCCTTTACCAATCGGCAGCAGCGCGTTTGGGGCTGCGGCGTGCAATATTATTTTTTAATCTCCACCTCCTTAGTCGCTTCCCATCCACTCGTTAATTTCCTTTTTTTTTCTTTTTTCGTGTATCCTCGTACATCTTGCAATACTTTTTTTCTTCTTCTTTGTTCTCATCGCCTCCCTTTGTACAGTTTTTGTAGACTCGAGTGTATTCGTGTTTTCATCGTATCTCTCGTGTTCCTGTTTTTCAATTTATATTTTTCTTTTTCTTTTCTTTATCCCACCTGCCTCGTTCGCCTTATAAAGTTCTTACGTTAATAAAACGTCATTTATGCTCTCTCTCTCTCTCTCTCTCTCTTTGTCTCTTTAATCCCTATCACTTATTTTCTTCCGTCATCCCTCCCACGGAGTTTCCCGCAAGATCCGTATGTAAGCTTTGCGTATGCATGTAACGCGTGCATCTTCGGTAATCATTTTTGCTTCTTCTCCTTCTTCGTCTGGTCTCTATTCTTTTCTCTTTAAACCTATTCCATTCACCTGTGTAGTGTATCGTATATGTTAAGTGTATAATGTATCTCTCGTATTGATGTTCTCAGAGGGGTATAGCAAGCTCGTTGAACACAGTGTAGCGGCCCAGCCCCAGAGATGCCATTGACAGCTTCGCGCGCGTCGCGACGCCCTGCGTCCATCGACGTCATCCAGTGGTCGATCCCCCCCCCCCCTTCTTAGTGGATCGGAGACTTGACGATGTGATTCGGCGCAATGTAGTGATACGCAGGGATCGCCATTCCTGCGGTCTCCATCGATATCCTGAAACAGAAGTTCGATTGTTTCAGCGATCCATGAGTTACCGGATATGAGGGGGGGGGGGGGGGGGGTCGACTTTTTCCCTTACCGGAAGTACTTCTGAACTACTGAAATTATCAGGACTGCTTTTTATTTGTGTACAGTGACTCGAATGAATTAAAAAAATTTTTTTTTTAAATATTCCAGCAAGAAATATTTTTTGGAACGTAACATGTTTGCAAGTTTCCGAATTTATTAAGAGTTTCTAGGAAAAAAATATATCCAGTGAAAGAATCTTTTTTTGTTTTGAAAATATTTACAAGTATGGGCTCATGCGAAACGAGAGAATGACATTGATCCTTAATGAGATCGATAGATCTCCATTACGAATCAAGATCCTTCTCCTTAGGATCGATGATAAAGGATTCTGCTGGAGATCGCGTTTTTCGTGTGTTAAATTTGAGAAGTTGGGTATCACACAACTCGTGTGATATATATATACATGTACACACACAAATCATACGTGTATATAAATATATATATATATACGTAGGATATTTTAACTTGATTTTTCATTTCCCGTGTAATTTCAGCCAATAAGACGTATTAAAACAAGTAATTTCTTTTCTGGACGAAAACTCGAAAAAAAAACCAAACAGTCAAAAATTCAAATTCTTTTTTTTCTCTCTCTAACGATTTACGGTTAAACGGGGGAAGTAGATTAAGAGGACTACAGAGGAGCGGATGGTGCTTACCGAAGATGGGCAGGAGCCTGGGTCAAGTTGGTTGTGGATGGATACATCTCTTCTCTTTCTCTCAATTCTCTCTTAAATTATGCATTTGTCTCTCTTAATCTTTCTCTTACGCTCGGTCATTCTCTCTTTCTCTCTCTCACACAGACACACACACACACACTCCTCCTACATCCTTCCTCTCACTCTCCACATGAGTTTCCAATATCCAACTTTGTACATATTTCTCCTATACATATACAATTGTATACAATTCGTAAACGTAGACGCTATATGAGAATTAAGCCTAATTTAACACTACGTATGTTTTCTTCTTACAGATACAAATATGTATACATGTAATATATAACTTAGGAATTATATTTAAATAAAGAGACAATGCAAATATTCACTACAGAGAATTCACACGAGTCGCTTTGATCATACAGGAAGCAAAAACTTTGCATTGTCCCCTTGGTTCGTCGACTGTTCTCTATTTTAAAGATATTCTTGGATGTAAAGGTAGGTATGGTATGTTTGTGGAATGTAAGATTATCAAAGGACCACCCCAAGTGTTATCACAAACTAGGACGATCCTCTGTGCTCAATCGATATTCAGGTCCTTTGAGAATCTTGAATGTTCAGGAAAGCCACAGGGTAAGATCTGGTGTCGTTTTGTATTAAATATGCCTAGCTTTATTCAACAAGGTGATACAGGGTAGCCAATGTCTGCTAAGCACACAATGCGTATAGCTCTGCGACGTCATTACAGACCAATATACACTAAAAATTCATTACTCTCCTCGTCTACGTTTCATCTCGTTCGCAAAATGATCCTGCGAGTTATCCACACGCTCGCACGCCGCTCTCCTTCGCTCTCATTCTCTCTTGCTGTCATACGTATTTTGTTTTTTCTTTTCTGTTATCAGCGCTCTCTCTCTCTCTCTCTCTCTCTCTCTCTCTCTCTCTCTCTCTCTCACTTCTCTTTTTCCACATTTCTAATTTTCAGAGTGCGCAGTAGTCGCACGAAAGTTCTCATTGAAATTATTGTCCCGCGACACGAAGTGTGCGAACAAAGAGGGAAAAACAAATAAAAGAGAATTGTAAAGACGAACTCTCTCTCTCTCTCTCTCTCTGTGAGACGAGAGGCGCGCTCGATTCAAGGGAAAGAGAAAAGAAGAGAGAAAAGAGGAAAGAACGAAAGGTAAACGTGAATACGAGATTTACCCCTCTCCCCCTCCATTCCACTCGCCCACCGTCACCCGTTGGCCAAATAAAATGTTGAAACGCGAGAGAGTATTAAAATCTCGTCGAGTTCGTTACCTAGCTGGACTTATCTTTTTTTCCTCTTTTTTCGTTTTCTTTTCTCTTCCGTGTGGACCCACTTTAAACACTTATTCCCTCTGCCGAGTGTCGACCTAATGTCGCGAAAAAATCGCTACTGGTACTCGCCGCTACCAACTAGAATTGAGCACACAAATATTTAAGGATGATTTCTTTATATCTCTTACGCTCTCTCTCTCTCTCTCTCTCTCTCTCTCTCTCGTACTCGCATTCTCTCAAACATTCATATATTATATTCAAACACACGCACTATCTTCCATACTCTCTACCGCTCGAGCTATGTGAACGTAAATAAATGTTAATAAATGATACGCCGTGAACGAAGTCTCTCCTCTTAGGATTATCGTACACGAATACGCGTACCGATAAAACGAAGCGTTTTCGAAAATCGTTTTCTATTCTCGTAGTCGATGCCAAAAATAGATGCGTCTCTCTCTCTCCGCCGTTACTTTGGTATCCTTCGCTACGCGAGGAAGGCGTGTCCTCTCGAGCGAAGGCAAACTTTTATAAATTTTTCATTAAAATCACCGAAGACGCTCTTTACCGACAGCAATTTATACTTTCTCGGTATCCTCGAAGAACGAGAGGAAGGAAAACCGAATTGCATTACCCGCGAGAGGAAGGAATTCGAGCACCGACGTTACAGCAGGTCATTGTGTAATGGATTTATTACGTCGACGACGGTGTAGACGTCATTGCCGTATGACGCAAGTATGCATACAATAACTGTGTAATCGTGTACATTGGAAATGCATCCGAAGTGTCTCCGTGTAATAATATAAGTTTGATGAGGAAGAAAGAAAAAGAAAAAAGAAAAACGCATCAAAGAAGCGAGTGTGTGTCTGTGTGTGTCTAACCGTGTACATTTGTAATGTGTATCGTATATTAGATGCGTTACCTCTATATTATATTTATAGTAATACGACATTATATATTGATTGATTATTCCGTGCAGCGATACTCGTTGACGATTATCAACAAGGCGTCCTTGTTGTTAATAAGCTCTCCGTAACGGGGACGGTGGGCCGAGTCGTGACATTATTATTTTTCTCTTCGTCTCGCGTTCGTTCTCTCTTTCTCTTTTATTTTTATTGATTCACTTCACGACTCTCGTTACAGGATATTTATTAAACAAATTGTGTTTAACGCACGATAGAGCCCACCGTCGCCACCTTGCTACTTTAAACATGATTCCGGTCTATTACAGCTACTGCCTTTTTCTTTTCCGTATGGAAATTACACGATCGAAGGGATAGTCGGAAAAAAAAAATAAAGAAAGAAAGAAAGAGGAGAAAAAAACTTACTAAGAAACTACAATTACAATTACAAACAAACAAACAGATATTTTCAGGATATAAACATTGTCATACCGTTGTCGCTCCGTGTCAACAAGATCACTCGCCACGCATACTAAATGTATCCCGATAATAATGCGACTATATCACAAGTAAACGAAAGAAGAAGAAAAAAAGAAAGAAAAAAGATCGGAAAAAATGAGACATCGAAAAAAATATATATGTATAGCGCGCTATATATATATATATAGCGTCAAGAAAACAATGGACAAAAAGAACATTACATTAGAAATACATCTAAGCTAGTAAAGTCGTGATCGAAAGGCTAGTGTAATAATTATAATCGATAATTAATAATATGAATATAAAAAGACTGTCTTGCAGAGACGCGTGGGCGACCTCGCACCCCGAGGAAAGAAGGAAGAAGAAAAAAAATCGCAAAAAGAAAACAGAACAAAAAAGAATGTATAAGACAAAAAAGCGAATAGATACCAATATAGTATCTCGACCCGTAAATGGATGACAATAACGTGTAAAGGTATCGAGAATATGATAAGAAAAGAAAGAAAAAAAAAAAAATCCGCAACGGACGTCTCGTCCCGCACACTCTGATCTGTACGCGTCCAAGTACAAATGATTTTACACAATAGAAACACGAGTTTGAACAAAAGTGATAAAGCGATCCAGTTGCGGGTCGAGCATCCCCATTTGATCCCTCCACCTTTTTCTTTTTCCTCCCCCAAACGAACGTAATCGCACGACGTGTTGAGAAAGAAGATGAAAAAAAAAAAGAAAACTGTAAGGGACGTAAGCATAGGGATGCGTTGTATACCGTTTACGTAAGATGAATATAATAAAGTATAGTAATATAATGCGACGTGTGGTGACGACGGTGAGGATGCCGGGGTCGCGCGTCCATTTTACGTCTTTTCTCGCGGCGATGACGCCATCTCGGCCGCGCTTCAGTACGGGTTGTACTTGGTGCGCTCCGATTTGAATTTTCCACTGTCGGTGGGGCCCGGTGCCCCCGGACTGCGTAGTCTCGGGGTGAAAGGCTTATGCGATCTGTGTACTCCGGTCGTTTGTACCGGCATGGCGGTCGCCGCTGCACCCGCGGCTCCACCTAGCAATTCCGTGAGCCCGCCGAGGGCGGTCAGGCTAGATAAGGCGTTGAGAGCACCTGGCTTGCTTAGCAACTGAGCCAGGGGGATGGCGCTGGCCAAAGGAGAGGCAGTGGTAGTGGTGGTAGAAGGGGAAGCACTGGCCCCGGATGCCCCGGGAGTGGTACCGCTGCCAGGGGTTTGGGTATTTTGGGCCTCTAGGTTAGCTTTCTGCAGTTCGACACTGGGAAAAGACACAAATGTAAAGGTAAGGGGAAAACGTTCTTGATAACTGGTGAGAAAACCGGCGGGCCTTAGGGACAACGGTTTAGGGTATTTCTTTTTTGCTGTTTAAGAGAAGCACGGCAACGACCTGGAGGGCGTGTGAGATTTCGGTCTGTCATTGGGATGTGTCATCGCTCGGCATCGTCCGAAAGTTCTCATCGGAGCGACTGCGCGGCTCGCCGATCACTCGCGTCTTCTCTTTGATATCGAATAAAAATGTCACACGATCTCCAGGTCCTTGCCGGTTAAAAGGCGAAAACTAAAGTAAATGAGCATGATGTGCACTCTGCCCAATGTACGTAAACGCGCAGTTACGGAGATTTTCTGCGTTCTGACGTGCTTCCATTGTTATGGATTTTTTTTAGGCATCTGTTGCAATGCATTATGTACAATTAGGTATCGCGTTGAAAATTATATATTATATACAAGACCATTAAATGCCAGGCGATTTAACAGGCGGACAGAGTGCAGGCCATGCGACGGGAGTGCTGGGACACGATATGTAATAAATATGATGATAAAAGTTATGATAATAGAAATATTTCGGGATGGCATTGATCGCAGTTATGCAGTAATATGTGAGTGACAATCTGGAATAAAATATAATGGATTATAAATATAATGTGGAGGTGGAGTTGGTCCGCACGTAGAATGAGTCTGTGAGCCGAGAGATACCGAAAATCCCAACAAAAATTTGGGAGACTCAATAGCAATTTTAACCAAAGGCTGTCTCTTTTACTGTATTCATATCGTTAGTTAAACTATTTTTTTAAAAAAAAAAAGAAAAAGAAATGTATGAGCGAGTGTCCACGATACGCGCTATGTACAGCGTGACTGAGAGAAGAAGAGAGAAAAAAAAGAAAGAAAAATAAATAAACAAATAAAATGAGCGGTTACTTCAAAGTATTCTCAAAGGTATACACGTTAGGCAACCACCGTGATTAACTTGATTCTACGAAAAAGCAAACGTTTTATTCGCTATTACCGGTTATTGACGAATTGTCCAAGCGATGAGAACAGCGAGGAAGAAATAAAAAATAAAATAAACAAGAAGCATCGACGAGAGACCTCCGTGGAAATTCTTACGTACTGCCAACGTCAGGACTCGAACCTGATCCGTGTAGAAAAAAAAAAAACTATTTTATAAAATCACTTCCCGGAGGAGGCCTCTTGCCAGGGATGTCACGGATCGGCCCAATCGAACGAATCGGGGAAGGAATTAATGATTCGCTCGTCGCGATATCGGCAGAGGACCCGACAGGATTCTACCAGCCAGAAGGACTGTCCCGGCTCGGATGGCGTGTTGCTTTCTTTTCTTTTTTACTTTATCTTTTTTTTTTCTTAAGTATACTCGAAGAAAAAGGACAGCCAGCGGCAATAGGAAACAGATGTTGGCAGAGTTGAATCTGCAGGATACTCAAGGTACTGGACCTGGAGGTACAGGACCTGGAAACAAAGGATTAAGAACGGCTCCTCTTCCGACGTAGTCTTCTCCATTACGTTTGCTCTTGCCTCGCGCGACGCTCCTTCCTCCATTTAACATTGAACCGCCACGACGACTACTTGGTCTTCATCCTGTCCTTAACCTTAAACTACCACCTCTCACCTTTCTGTCCCACAGTGATTATCACACGTGTCGCCGCCGAGCTCTCGCGAGTTTATCGTTCATTGAGATCCACGAAAATTCTCGTCGAGTCTCGGAGACGACGACCGAGTACGGATTCTCGGGAGAAAGAATCTCGGTACTCGGTATCCCAAGAAAAACAAAAACAAAAAAAAAATGAAAAAAAAAAATACAAAAATAAATATCAACGTCAAACGTAAAGTCATCCCCCCGCGCACTTTTGTTATCGCGCGAGAGGATCCTCCTCCCTTGGCTTCGATGACGTGAATAATGAAGAAAAGTATTTAAAAAAAGAAAAAAAAAAACGAGAGAAAAATGATAAGAATTCAGGACAATTCTGGAAACGTCTGGATCTTAATGCTTAACGATCGCTTATAAAGAGGCGAATTCTTATCATCGATCAGAAGGAGACTCACCTCATATTGATGAGATACTGCGCGAGTGCCACGGCGTCGTGATTACCGGTGATCGTGATCGTGCGATCGGTGGCGCCACCTTCTCTCTCCTCGCAGTTACTGATACGTATCATGGCACCGGATATCTGACGTATCTCAGCGATCTTGGTACCGCCCTTGCCGATGATACAGCCAATCAGCTCGTTTGGCACTGTCATCTCGTGAGTCTGATTGTTCGCCGCCGGTTGCTGCCTGTTCGTATTGCTCGTGCGTAATTGGCTTCCTGCGAGAGCTGCCAGAGCTGTGTCGATCACAAAGAAGACAGCTTAGCGAGAGCTTGATTCATTATTACAAGCACCACTCGGAGCTTCTCAAGATACGCGTGACAGCACGCGACAGCAAATGGACGTGTCAAAATATAATAACGACGAAAATAAAAGGGAAGAAGAAAGCAAAGCAAGTATGAACTTTTTCAACCTGACGAAATAATTTTTCTTAACCGTCGCGCGTGCTGTGTCGTACTTGTAAGTTACGAGTGGTACTCCCGAGGATGTTGGTAAAGGTCAGGATCAAACGACGTACACTTACCGGCCGGGTTCAACCCTCCGGTGTTTGCTGGGGTTGCTAGTCCTCCGAGTCCAAGTGCAGCCAGTCCTGCCAACGGGTTATTACCCAGCTTACCCATCTGAAACAACCATTGAGAATCCACCCTGTCAACACACCGTCAAATATCCTTGCCAATTTTTCTCTACCGTTGGTACCGCTTTAGCAATCGATTTTTCACTATTTATTTAACCCCTTCTCTTCTCGACAAGGATGACAACAAAGCGCGTGACCTCCTCGACAGATTCACTCGTATCTATGCGTCATTAGGTCAGATCATTTTTTTACTATTTTTTTTTTAATTCACGTCGATCCGCAAGAGCTTGGATCATTGAATGTGAGGACGCTATCGGTAACGACCGCACGCACTGATAAGGCGTATCAATGTTGTGACTAATAAGACTTAAGTTGGATGCACGTTTTTTTTTTCTCTGTACAAACTTGGTAATTGTGTGTGCGAGGATTAAAAAAGAAAACGTGAGAACTTTGATCTACGCTTTTAACTATTTTTCTATTTTTGGGTAAAAACAATTGTGAGCGACAAGGACTACATGAGATTCGTGACAGTGACGTCAGTTGAATAATGACTTTATATTTGAGTATAGTGTGTCGATGATTTTAACGGTTCAATAGCAATGTACAGCAACAATAATCTGACATTTCATATGGAACAACGGAAACCTGGATGGAGATCTCAGGATGATCATTCAGATCAGTTGGATCAATGGCCTAGGGTCAATTCTCTATAGCCGATTCCCGTACAGGAAGACCAACGTATAGAAACGACGCTATCCTGACGTTTCACCCTGGTCTTACTTGGTACAGAGTGAAACGATAGAGAAACTTCCGGTTTACGAGGGTATAGAGAACTAATGACGTTGAAAAATCCGAAAAAGACGAGGTACTGACTAAAGGCAAAAGCAAAAATAAAAAAATCAATATTGAAACTGAATATCGACGAAAAGTAGACAATGAATATACGATGAATATATGAACTATAAAAATCGAGCGGATCACTACCAGTCATCCAATACAATTCTCTACGTGCTTTCTCCTCTTTGTACAAATGAGATTGTTCTAAAAATGAACGTAAAGGAATTAAATCAAAATGGGCAGACAGACGAGACAAAAATATATAAAATACCTATTTCCATCGTAAGCCGGATGACAAATCTAATAAAAATCGGAAAATCGACGTTCAACGTAAATACGATTTCCGGTCTTCATTTTCTATGTCCTAGTACAAAATACCTAAAGTATATAAAAACATATGAGAGAATCTCTCTCGTGAACCCACGTGTCAATATAGACACGTGTATTTTATACGTTTAGAAAATGGTAATGGCAGCCCACCCTGCCACGCGCAAACTCCTCGCTAACGCCGCGTACACACACGCTAATTGTGCATGTCGATACAAAAGCCATGCGTTTTCCTATTTAATTATTTCATGAGTGTGCGTGAGTGTGTGTAGTGTTCTGGGTCAAGCGTCAAGTGAGACAATAGAACGGTGACAGTGATAGAAAAAAAAAAAAAAAAAATGGTCACAAATTTTAAAAAAATCACAAAAGAGCATATACGAACGAATGAATCTCAAAAGGAGAAAAGGTAGAAAAAGAAAACAAAGTCACGTAAAATACATTAGGTGTGAAAACGTGAGCAAAGTAACTGGAGAGGCTGAAGGACCATAATGAGAAGATAAGCTTATTACGTTGAAAGCTTCGGGGATTTTCGCAAGTGAACCTATACGTGGTATACGTATAACAAAGGTTATACGAGTTTGCAATCACAATGACTACTGATAACGCTTAGCAAAATTAATTAGCTCTTATCTCTCAGATATAAAAAAGCAAAAAATGGAGTAGCAATAAATTTTTTAAATGCCGTTAACGGTACTTCAAATTTTTGAGATTAACAGCTGAAGAGGCTGGAGAGAAGGGGGAGGAGGTGGGAGATGGGTGGGTAAATATACTGCTAAAACAGTATGTGCGATTACGATAGGACAGGCGGAAAAGGTTACGAGACAATGCTAACAGGTACCGGAAGTGAACTATAGACTATGAGAGCTGAATTGAAGCAATTTAAAAAAAAATATGAAAATTATAAATAACAGTATTAGAGTAACACATGTGAAGAATCGAAAGGTTTACAGAATTACGTTTGTATGCAGAGAATAATAGTCGTATGTAGACAGAGCCCAATGAATTTCTACGTTATGTGTGCTACGCATGCGTTCTTCTATGTATTGTTTCAAGATGTGTCCCTGCGACTGGTAAACTGTCTTGCAGCAAAGAAATGAAGGGGACGAAGAAAGAGGAAGAAATTGTAAAAGAAAAGAAACAAAAGGTCGAAAAAGGATATTCACCGAGAAGTATCAGGTATTAGTATTTTTTGTTTCAAAAAGATCATCCAACCAATTCCCATTAAGACGACGCGAAAGATACGCGTCCCGCGTTATGGTTTCCAGTGCGGATGAAAATTTCCTTTATGGTTCGCGGCCCAGAGAGAATAAGATAGTAGAGTATGTAGATTGTTAGAGTGCGAGAGAGAAAGAGAGAGTATGAACAGAGCCAGATATATATAGAGTCAGGATCGATCGAGTAGATTTAATAATTCAAAATGTCAACCGCGACGAGCGACCGCGACGTTTGCTTTTCGCTCGGTCGCTCGACGCTACAAAAAGCGTCGCTAATTAGCAAACAGTCGGCTTTGCGCGACGAAAGCCGGTTAATTATGTTTGCGATTTGTCGCGGTTCGCGAACGGTCGCGTCTGGACGAGATATCGGCGATGATTTTTATTAGCAATAATAGTAACGCGAACCGGTAAAGTCCGACCTAGAAAGAAGTGACGGACCAGAAGGCAGGTAAAACGATTTTCCTAGAGTTGCGTCCTTCCTTTTTTTTCTTTCTATTTTTTATTTTCTTTTTTCGAGCGACCCAACACAACCAACAAGAGAGAGAATCGTCGAGGCATCCTTAAAAATATTCGTTTACCCGTTTCGCCGACAGAGCGCGCGCGCATCACCTACGTTCGTTCGACGAGTCGATTTGCGGATTTTCATGTAGCCAAGTGGATTCGTTCATCCTATCGGACTTACGACGGTCGAACCTTCGGATGTGTTTTATTTATTTTTTTTTTTATTTTTCACAAGCATAAATCTGATTGCGAAAATACTTGACGCGATTGTGTATCGCGAAAGGAGAAACCATAGAAATCCGCAATTCGAACAAGCGTACAAGCACTCATGCTAAGCAGGCTCCTTATTCGCATATGAAATTCGGATTCTGTACCCTTGGCAAATTGTTTGTCGATTGTCACGCCTGAAGGACTGTTCAAAATTTCATCTGCAAATTTGGTAGAGTACAGGGAAGGACGGCATCTCCATTAGGTGATCTTCGTTTCCGGATGCTCGTTAGATCAACTTTTTTTTTCATCGGCCATCCGGACACGTGGAAACACTTAATTTCGAATACCGTCATCCCCTGTGCTTGAACATATGCACCAGCTCTAACGCGATATACGAAATCTTCTGAATTTCATTGATAAATTTTTGTCCATCTTCTCGAGATGAAAAGACAGAAAATAAATTTTTTTTTCGCGACCACTTCTCGGATCCTCGGCGTAGAGATGGTGCTAGAAAATCCTCGAGCTATGCGAGTATACAGAATCAAACAAGTACAAGAACAATAGGACAGCATTGGAGAACATAGAAGAAAACGTGTATAAGACAGACAAGAGAAAGTACAAGCAAAGACAGATTTACAACGTGCGGATGAAGAAGCAAAGCTTGATTACGTAGACGTGATATCAAATAAAGAGAGTGTCAAGTTGGCAAATATTTATCGTCCTGAAAAATGAATCGACACTCCCGGTATACTGATATAACGTGTGCGTGAAAAGTTACAACGGAGACATGGCCAGCTGCGTTTTTCTCCAGAAAAATAAAAAATTAAATTAAAAGGAACAAGACGCATGGCATAATTACCCTTGTTATTATTTTTAAAGGAAAAGAAACTTTTCTCAAGAATAAAAAGAAAGTCTTGTTCTAAAAGTAGATCCGCGCAGCGTGGTACCGGAAGTTGGATTATCGAGCAAAAAGCTATGAGCGAGGTAAGAGGTTATATGGAGTGACAGGTAAACCGGAAGTTGGGATAGGAGCAGGCGGCCTATAGAATCCGTAGGGGGGAGGGGGGCATTCCGATACACGTCAGGGAAAAGTTACTACGTCGTGACCACGGGGTATAGCCAATTAAATTGATTTTACAAAATATCTATATCATATTCGATATCAAAAAATTACCACGTTAAATTTCGGGTCATTACTCGAAATTGCATTTCGCAGCTGTATTTGATCAGACTTCTGAATGACTATAGCATGAAACGGTGACCGATAATGGATGTCATTCCAGCGATTACATCAAAGATAACGTCTGTCAACATGTTTTAAGAATATTACATTCAATTGTCTCGTTTGAGACAAATTTGCATTAACTGATACGTGAATGATTGTAGCTAAAGCTTGTTCCATGTAGATAAACTCGGCTGTGCTATACTTTCCTCTAAGGTTAATGACACCTGTGTAACGAAGGTTTGGTATAGTAAGACCAGTGTCGCAGTGCTCCGCGAAAGAGATTCTTTCCTCCAAAAGAGATTAAGCTAAGTAAGGCTATCCGCCGTGGCACAAGGAAAAGTTGAATAGGGGATGACTTTGAGGAGTATCTCCTATGTCAGCTGTGTGTCGTGTATGTCTCTGAAAAAGACGTGTGTAATACTTGACGGAATTACGGGGTCTCAAGTGAGGGGTTGACTGTGGTGGTGGTGGTGGTGGTGGTGATAGTGAATAGTGAATATTGATAATGGTAGGTAGTGATGGTGGTCTCGGGGAACGGTGGGTCACGAAAAACAAAAGACTTACGGCGTCTGCCACGAGGTGTGCGGGCGGGAGGGCTGCCTGCAAGTGTCCACTCTTCAGCAGGGGGTCGGCGAGGCCTGCCACGCTGGCGTGTAAGGGGCTCGGGTGTAGGGGATGATGGGCCGAGGTAAGATGGGCAGGGAGGAGAGGATGTCCGTGAGAAGCGGCAAAGGGTGAGGAGGGGTGGGCCGCGAAGGGCGAAGTTGTCAAAGTTTGGGTGTTGAGCGAGGGGGGCGCAGGCCCGGCAGGGGGGGCGGGCAATGGCAATACTGTACTTACGTCCGAGTGGGCGGGCACCGCGTAATTACCCTGGATGGTGTAGGCTTGCCCACCAGCCAGGATCACTGGCCCACCAACTTGGGGTTTGGGGCGATAAGGGATCGTGGCGCCTTTGGGAGGGGACTGAAAACAGAATAAATAAAAAAATAAGAATCTTCGGTTAGTACACAATTTCTCATGTATAATTGCGTTTAACTATATTTCTAGTTCCTGACAAACGTATTGCTAATAGTAGTATAAGAGAACGTGAACAGTGACCCAGGTAATGGACCTCGTGACTGGACCTGAGTAGCTGAACACAAGGTGCGTACCTCTAGCATGACGCAGCAAATGTGATAGATGCATTGCGTAATGGCCTCGCTCGTTCCCGATATGGTGACAGCTCGTTCCGTTGAGTTGGGAAGCATCTCCGAGGCGACCTGAATCGACGCGCCGGTCACCTCTCGAATTTCCTTGATCTTCGAACCCCCCTTGCCGATAAGGGAACCGCATTGAGATGCCGGAACGATGAGTCTCAGGGTGATCGGCGGTCTTGGAACGCCGCCGCCGCCTCCGGCGCCGCTTCCCTGAATGTCATGGAACTGCGAGCACCATTCCTCGAATTTCTTGCATATCAGCGTAAACGCCTTGAAGATGGAGTTCGTCGGGCCCGTGACAGTAACTATACGTTCTGGGCAGGAGCCATCGGAGATGTTGATCTTGGCGCCGGACTGTTTTTGTCAGAAGATACGATACATTAGTTACTCGCTTTACTCGCTAGATGGAAGGAAGCTGAACGTTACATGCACACGCTGCGTATTTTGCGCATCGAGTCAACTTACTTCCTCGCGGAACCTCTTCACGATCTCTCCCTTCTTTCCGATGATGCTGCCGACCTCCTGAAACAAAAAATAAACATTTTACACTCGTGACAATTTTCTGCGAGCTTTCCAGGGTCGGCAAAGGGGGAAAAAAAAAAGAGGCGATTGTCGATGTAGCTCGAGACGCCTACAACTATAAATAGTCCGACCACTACGAAATATATTCACACTGTACAGGTTTGCGCTCTCATCCAACTGTCTCTCGAACGCATCTGACCCCCGATAATGTCAGCTAGGCCTAGACCACTAGGTATGCGCTTCCTCTAAACTTAGATGGAGCCAAGTTGAGGTCGATCAAATGCCAGCAAACGTCCTGGTGGATCTCAAACCGAAGTATCATGGTAGCCAAGGAAAAACAAGTTTGATGAACATTCGTCCATAAGTGCCCTGGGTAAACTCCATTTGGGGAAAATATTTTTAATCCACTTAAACGAGAGAAAAAACGATTGATGCCATCTGTATAAAAGACACAGGAGCAAACTCGACTGATCGTCGAAAGTCTTGGGGAGGGGACGGGGGGGGGGGCCTTCATCGATTCTATGAAATTTCTATGTCGCACGTGAGTGCGAGAGAGACGGAGCGATTGGCCATCAGGCGCGCAAGAAAGAGACAGACGTATCGAAGGCGACAGAACGAACAAAACAAAGAGAGGAATTCCCTGCCAAGGAGACTTATCTTCGCTGAATCAGCAGCGTGCAAAACAATATCAGGGTTGTTTCTATATGAACTCACTCAGGTTTTTAAACAACTATGTATGTCGTCAGAATTCTGCTGTACTCTTTTACTCCACATGCTGTCGCTTCTCGCTACAACTGTTACTTGGAAAGACTTTTCTATGGCTTGAGCCATCCCAGCCATTAACGTCCATAAACTTCCTGGGTAGCCTTTAATATTTTTTTCTTCCTCTCTTTTTTTTACATTTTACCTACTGTACGTAAATTCGTATCCGCCTCTACGTTCAACTTTCTGTCCTAATTAAGTCGACTGACGTTACAATGGACGCTTACAGTCCATTTTTCTTACTGCAACAATACACCGGGTCTTCTTTCTCTTGGGTTAGTTCCTCGATCCTTTCCTTCCATTTTTTTCCCTTTCTTTTGTTATCCTTTCGCTTCCATCCATCTCCTTGCTTCTTCCTCGTGATCTCTCACAATCAGTACCGACCAAGGTAGTGCCTTTCCACGAGAGAACAATATTGATCTCAGTATATAGCGGGTGCGTTTACTGGAAACGTTGAAACGAACAGTGTTGTGTCTTTATTTTTAGACTGCCAGTTTGTGTATACACGTCGTATTCAATTTTATGTATAGAAAATATATATACCTAAATATGTTTATACACAACAGTTGCAATATTGAGATAAAAAAAGGAATATTGAAAACAAAATTAAATATCCTTTGATATATTGATATATGACTCTAGCATAAATACATACAGTCCTGTGTAGGCTGGGAATTATGTTTGACTTTTTTTTTTGGACTGTTTAAGAAAATCTGTATAGTCTTCAAAAGGTCTGCGTGTTTTCTCACTCGTTATAGGATTAGCTGAATTTCCATGGGCTTTATCGTTATTAGGGAATATCACGAGAATGCTACCGCTCAAGAAACCTGCCACTTTACCACATTCCTTAGATTATTACTAAAAAGATAAACGACGCCGGATATCACCGTAGCGAAGAGCATCGTCGGCAGAACAAGAAGCCGAAGAAGCTTAAGAGACGAAGAGACAGAAGAAGGCAAAAAAAAAAGAAAAAAGAATTAGAAGAAGAAGTGGAGGAAGTAACTGGAAGTCAGCCAATTATTGAGGTACCCAGGAGTCTCGCGAATTTACGAGATCGAGGTCACGGCTCAAGAATCGACCCGGTACAAGCGGCACGAGGGGAATGCCCGCGCGCTCATTGGTCGAAAAAAAGTGATCAAAATGGCGATAATCGAGGGGCGCAGAAGCGCAGTAAAAATTTGACTGGTATAATAGGAATGGCAGGATGAGAGTGAACGCAATTTGGTATTGGAGAATCGGTTGGCCGACAGCCCTGGCTCTGATCCAGCCTGCTGGAATCCATGAAGTTCCCAAGATACATGTAGGTAGACCCATGGTGAAGATAAATAGGAACTCTTCGTGGATCAAAAGGAAGAGCGAAGGAGATAAGACACGTAGAGATACATTGGCATCAACCGTACTGAGGAAGAAAAATGGTGGTTAAGACACTTTGAAGTGCCCTGGCTTGTCTTTTGATTTGTACAGTCTCCAGGAGCTATCCACGTAGCAAGATGCGGGCATGCGCCAGGAATTCCTTGCCAGTTGGCAGATCCTACAGAGGCAGGGTTATCTGTGCAAGGAGCTCGGGGCAAAAAAAAAAAAGAAGAGACGACGAAAACAAACCAAAAAATGATACGAGGTCTCGTTTAGGGACTGTCGTCGCGTCGACTTCCCGCGAGAGGCTTTTCCTGAAGCTTCGAACGTAATCGAAACGATAATGGAATCGCGATCAGCATCGGGCCAACCGATTGGCCGTCGGCCCTGGCCGAAGTCCAGTCCGCGTCAGTTGGTGGTTACTTTGTCAGACATAATACTTGTAGCCAAAAATGCAGCCAGACGTATTCACTTCGCCCGTAGAAACGTATTGCAACGAGGAATGAAAAGATTCGAACGATCCGCAGACTCCAAGTAGTGCCTCGTCCATTTGTACAGTACCGATGACAAAATTCTTTGGCAGGTCGGCTAACCCAGACAAAGAATGAGGATAGAGAATTTTGAATCTCCGTGACACGAATGTCTGATACATAAAACGTGAAGCGCAAAGGGTTCTAAAATGTCAGGAAGCCCCGCGCCATCAAGAGGTAAAAACATGTGACGTAATGAGATTTGACATGGAAGCACTTCAGACAAGTCAGGGGCGACCGAGGGTCTCTTGGCAGGGGCGTATATGCGAAGCCCTTCAAGGGTGTGCAGTATACTGTGCTATATACGTCTATAGCGAGCAGAACGGTAAGGCAAGAAGAAAAGAGGACGGAGAGTAAGAGGGGGCGAACGGGCTGAATTTTACGACGAGGAATATCATTCAGATATGCAGAAACATGCAATAATTTCTGTAGCGCACTTCAGCACGATCCGAGAGGAGGCCACGGCGGCTACGTAGAAAGCTTGGTTTACATCTGCGTTGAGGCCGATCTCAAGATGCCCAATGATACCTCGTAGGTCAGGAAATGGAAAAGTAGGAAGATCAAGAGCCTAGACAGAGACAGAAACATTATTCAACGTGGAAGCTGAATTCTTGGCAATGGCCACGGCATTGTTCCCGGCCACCATTATACCAAGTAAGATCGTTCCTTACGGCCGCAGGTAAGACTTTCGATTATCCATCCTCGTCCCGAAGGCACCGCGTCCGAGACCTGCCTCGACAAATCGCACTCACCAGGTATCCAGGGTGTCCATGACCAGAGTCAATAATATAAATCGGTCAGACGTGATCCGTGCCAAGAGAGTACAAACTCTGAATCACAGGTTTATATTTTGCTTCTCGAACCCATCGACATCGCCACGAACCAAACTAAAAGCTTAAATCTAATTTTAATAGGTCCAGATGACGTTTTTAGGTAAAAAAAATATGTCAAGTGGTCCCTTAGGAACCGGTGATCCGTACCTTGCCTTGCATGATGAGGCGAATGGTCAATGTGACCGACGGATCGTCGTTCAGCATTGGTTTGCTGTCCATACCGTCCATGGCTGCGTCGATCACGAGTTCACGGATCTGATTGTTGCGGCTGGCTTTCGCAGGATTTACTGGAACCAGGGAAGCGGACGAGGACAAGGAGGATAAGGGAGAGGTTAGGCGAGTGATTTTGGCTGGGGGACACTCGGGGGACGTGCTTCTTAAATGCTCCCAGGTAGGCTCAGACTTTACACTGTAAACAAGAGAGAGAAAAACAATATTAATATTCTCAATTCTCACTGAAAACACGCTAGTTAACATGACGAACTCTTGTACCTCAGAGCTGTGTACAATAATAAATATGGTGCTCCGGGTAAGAGAGCCAGTATCGTCGGTAGAGGCAATGAAATTGGCAGTTACAGTAAGAGGCTTTAACCTATTCCCACTTATGGTCTAGACAATACTATGCCGTGCTAGCGTACCCGATAAAACTGTATACTAGCTCTACCTGAAGACTGGTTGGGATTATTTCAGTACCTACCAGGTAATCTACGAGCACCAGGTGCTCCCTAACGAAAAAAGATTTACCGCACCAATGAAACAAGAATTATTCGTGATTCGGGTGAAAATGACAAACCAACAATAGTAACTGTACTTCCAAGTATTTCTCAATGCACATTTTAAGTGCATTGTCAGTGCCTCGATCGTAGGCGAGGTAATGCAGCTGATGATTCAATAGACAATTTTCCCGTACGGTACGTCGTATTAAATCGCACGACTTTTGTTTATTAGTTTATACGAGGCTGGTTATCAAGGACCGAGCGAGCGTCGCTACTCGTTGATTTTACCGGCGACTGAGAACCGATTAAGAAACAATGACGAATGAGGAAGCAAACAAAGGCGTTGAAAAAAAAAAAAGTAAAAAGAAAGCAAACAGAAAAATAGACGGCGTGCAGAAACTCTGACGTAAAGATACACAGAGGAAGCGAGGAGACACGAGGAGGAAGAGAGCGCGGAGCGAGGGGAAAGGGAAAGAGAGTCGTGAGAGAAAGAGAGCCATTAAGGGTAGGTGAGAGCGTTAGAGAGAGAAAGAGGGTAAAAAGCGGGTCGCAGAGCGAGGCACGGATCGATTGTAGCCACGGAGAACGCGTGACGTCGTGAATTTTCTAACGTTAAAGCCGCCTGGAAAACTGCAGAACATATAGGTATACACATTGGCACAGGAAATTCTGCGTTGCATGCATGCACACGCAGTGACGCGAACCGCGCAATGTACTACGTGAGTCAAAGAAAAATATTTTGCGCGGCCCCGAGAGGAAGAGAGAGAGAGAAAATGAACGGTTTACCGTTCCCACCATCGCAATCTACGAACGGAGCGCATTCTGCGTTGTCGTTTTTCATTCCGATAATGCTAATTACCCTCGCGTAGCACAACCCAGGGCCAATTGAATATTGCCGACAGTTTTATAAACATCCTATGTGCGCCGCAGTACATAACCTCACTTCCGCTCGAATCCATAGCTCGTCTTCGCTGTGCCTTGCATCTGCCTGCGAACGATGCAAAAGTACAAAGGGACAGACGTGCAGCGTGGACGGGTTTCTGACTCTGGTCCGTTATTACAGAAGTACTCACACATGTTAAAAAGACTCATAGAGACAGAGGAATGTTATACGCGTATCTCAGACGTGACGTAGAAACGTGTTTTCAGAGCGTGTTAATGCAGAGTGCGTACTGTCGCGTTGTACGATGGAATTCTCATGGAAACGGCTCGTGAGCCTTAAAGTCCGACGATACGAAAACTGGATTTTTGCGTCCCGCCGGTCGTCGAGTAAAGGCGCACGGGTGTCTAAGAGAAGGAAAGAGAGAGAATCTGGCTGATGCGGGTTGGAAAGAATGAGAAATAAATGGCGCATGAACCGGCCTCGGGTACAGGAGCACGTTGCTGTTGAAAATAGAATTCCTTCGTAGTCGCGTCGTACGAGCTTTTCTACGCGCGGGATATTATTCTTACTCCGTATGCAAGAGAAACCTGAAGTACGCAGTGTGTGTCACGAGGACATAATGTTCAGATATGAGAATGACAAAGAATTTTCGCGCCTACGACAATGTCCCGGTATACTATGCAGGATGAGGGAGGCACATAGGGAACAAGAGGAGAGAAAAAGAGAGAGAGCGAGAAGTGTTGTAGACATCTGGCGTGGGCAAACTTTGAAACGTTGTTTGTTCGAAGCCTAGAGCGATAACCGTTCTGATAATGTCGCGCTGACACGATACGATGTGAATTCAGCTTGAGAACTCAACGAGAAAATGTCGGTGAGGTATCATAGCTCTAGTAGGTTACAGAGTGGACGGTTATTTATCGCGAGAGGCAAGTAGAAATGGCGTGTGCGTCCCGGCTTTACCGTACTCCGATATGAGCAAATGGTGTCTGTAACGGGGTAAAAAAAAAAGGAAAAAGAAAAAAATATGCGTACATTCAACCGAGAGAAAGGCGAAAACTAGATTTTCGACTCGTATTATCGTACATGCTAAATACCATGGTAAACTCTAGATGCAAACAGATATATGCTAAATGCTCCGAATTTGTTAAATAATATTTTCTATAGTGTCATTTCGTGCACTTGGATTATTCTCTTCAAAACATCATAGTCTATGAGCAGCATTTACATGAAAAATGATATAATCCAAGGCCTGAACGTGTCGATCGAAGGCGTGCTTCGGTCACGGAGAAACGTCGACCATTTTCCACTGGTTCGCGATAACTACTCTCTCTCTCTCTCTCTCTCTCTCTCTCTCTGTTTCTCTCACTCACTCTCTTTACGAGAGTGCACGAGACCCGTAGGAGGACGCCATGCGGAAGCAGTAATTTTTCCATGAGAGACGCGAGGATGATTTTCTTATAACATGGCAAGGAAAAATTACGGGAGTTCGACAAATTTACACGAGGATTAGTAACCGTTCACTTCCACTCGCGAGGGCATCTCGGCTGGACGATAGAATATATATATTCTCAGAATCGAATGCGACGCCTCGCCAATTATATTTGCCAACAACGACAGGCGTAACGTTGCCACGTAATTATTTTAAGTGTGGAAACAATACAGGGTGCTACGTAGTCTCATAATAAAATCGCAAAGTTTTTCGATGCCGGCGGCGTGCTTCGATTTTGTTAACCACAGAACACCAGTGCTCGCTCTCGTACCGCGTATTCATTTTGGTAGAACGTAATTTTTCTCTGTATCACGTAGGTTTTATGTGTCGTTTCTAATGATTTTTATTACCTAAAGGCACTCCTCAGTCATCGGGACAAATTCCGGACCGCCTCATCGGCACAGCACTCCGTGTACGAACAGGAAAAAAGCACTACACTACGCGACACGAGAAAACAGCACCACCTCGGCGGAACGCGAACAGTTCTGTCTCGTCGATGAGCGGCGCTACATGCGGCGTTGTTGCGTGTACGCTGCCGACTGGTGGCGCCACCTAAAATGGCTTCCCTCCAGTGGAAAAGCACCGATGTGCGGCGACGCCATTGTTGCACTGTCGACGGTTCCGTTACTACGCTAGTCAAAAGAAACCCGGGAGTATTCAAATGAGACTACCACCAAATCAACTGTGTTAATACTATACACAAACTTATATTACTAGAGTGACAATTTAAGAGATAACAACAATTATTTATGTATCCACTTAAAACGCCATACAATTAATATTAATGACAAAATTAAGCGTTATGACAAATCGTTCCAATGCACGTTCGATACACGGAATGAACGTCTTCCTGGTTCTGTTGAAGGTAAAGAATGATACAAGTTACATGACAGTTTGGCACGTTTAATATTGTGTGTATTTTGGACGTATTTTTTCTCTTCTATTCTATTCCCGCAACGTGCCTACGGAGCCAAAGTCGTGTATACAGCGCCTTCATTTTTCAATAAAGCAAACACGTGAAATTCTTCTATTCTCGTGTTGGATATTTACTTATAACATAATAACGCGTCTTAAACGAGCTCATTACTCGTGAGAAACTCCCACGAGCTAAGAATTTCCGAACCCGTTCGCTTCTGGGCGTTGAAACTTTTCCTGCGGTTTCAAGGACGATAATGAAATAGGTCAACTAGTCGATATGTACTGCTAATGTCGAAAGATATATAAGTATACGTTTTAATGTTTCGGTGAAATTGTTCATATCCATGCGGCACTTCCTATCCTTCTCTCTGGCTAGTCTATATTACTATATTAGACTTTATCTAGATATCCAATAAAATCCGAATGTCAATCAAAAACTATTATTATATCCCATTTAAATTTCTATCTCAAAAAATGTTAGTCCTTTCGAGAATATTATTGTGTGGAAAATCGAGACTTGATTAATAGGAAATACGATAAATCTGCGATATACGCTTACAGTAACAACAAACGCTACCCAAGAGTAGACCGTCAACTGGGACGTTCATTTTTCCCAAAGTGGACCGTCGATTAATTAGCGAAACCGCATTGAAGGGGATTTGAAGGATAAATGGATATAACGAGCAGGCCAGCGAGAAGGCACCATTAGCATCCTATTGGAAGGAGGTACAGGACCGCAGATAGACGAGATCACGTACAGTATGTACACACATACGTACGTATGCATACGCACGTAAAAAAAAAAAAAAACATAAGTAACCTATTACGTAAATGAGAAAACATAATAAAAAAATATCGTTTATTAACTGACGAATTAACGAAAGCACGACGTCAGGCGTCTCTAAACAGTTTAAAAAGGAAGAGAAAGAATATAAAGAAAAATCGTCCTGAGATATTATACAAACAAAAGAAACCTACAGTTACACCGCAACGAAACAAAAAAATGTTAAGGGTCTTAAAAATCTATATAGACGATTTGCTAGTACCTGTCACATTCTCATTTTTCAGAACGTTAAGAAGAGACCAAAAACAGACTCATACATACTTAAAACCGGTGTTAATAACGATGTTAATAATTTAATCTTTGAACTCGTTTGAATTTCCCGTTTGAATTGCCTCGTCATTGTCAACAGTTGCTCGAGCGATTAAATCCACGTTCTGGATAGCCAATAGAACGTCATTGTCGGTCGAGCCCGGAAAGTCCTGAAACTCTAACGAAATCTCATCGGTACACCATCAAAGATTCCGGACACGTTTACTATTCCGCACTGGCGCCTAAGGTAAACCGTTCTCGTAGCGGCGGGATTAATTTAACGACATCGTATACAGGAGGACGCTCGGTAAACCCGTGGCGCCGTACCCCGTGCGGATAAGATTGAAATTAACTCGCTACTCGAGCGGCGACAGTTTGGCTGTCAAGCGATACAACAGACAGAAAGAGAGAGTGAGAGAGACGGCATCGAAGCATCAGTACAAGACAATGAAATTGCGTGAGCACCCACGTAAGGGAATTGCGTGTTAACGTTCAGTGGAGATAGCGAAGTAAATCAAAAATGAAAATGACAAAGTGATGCATGTGACGTAATCGGAAATAGTTCTGGAAGTAGCAGCACTGAGCAGCACTAACGCTAGCTGCAGTAATGCCAGTGCCTATGCTAAAACATAAGGTTGTACACGGGTATTGACGAATCGATAAACCGATAGGTTATAACCTATACATGGAAGCAACTCTGTCGGAGGCTTACCGCTCTAGAAACGACGATTTGAACGAACGAAATTCACATCGGTCCGTTGCACTTCTAACTCGGTTCTACCGAGCACGAAGAGAAGGTAGAGAAAATGGAAAAAAAACAGTCAAATCACCCTGACAATCTTCACCCCATATTGGAGGTTAACCAGGAGTGAAATGAAGCGGGAAATTTAAAGGAGCCCCTTATACCTTCACGTAAATTGAAGGTAATGGTCCTGCTTTACGTGTTTGTTAACCGGAAGTAAGTGTAGCGCATGCATTCAATGAGTATCCTCTAATAATCCGATTATTGAAACCATACGTCTCTTGCTCGAGAGTAGATTTTTTTGGCTTGAGAAAAATATTTTCTTTATTTCATCTATAATGAATCCACTTTTTTTTTATATTCCTACGACACTGTCCTCGTCTATCTTGGGTAAACTGATTGACGTTTTTAAAGTCACGCCGTTCGCCATTATGACAATAATAATAGCTCGCCATGGGCAACGCCAGGAATTTAATTATCATTTTAGGCGGCGCGGAAAGCAATTATCGGAAATTCAGTTTGCGATGGTCAGCGGCACCACTTCCACGAGGATGCCAGAAGGGTTTGTGGGTAGGTGGGTGGATGGGTTGTCTGGTAGAGGAAAAGTGAGGCTCGAACTAGTCTAGAGGAGGGTAACGGTGGTAGGACGTTAATTTTATACCAATTTCCCATTTTTTTTTCATTATTATTAGAAAAAATTTTTTTTACATTCCTAGATGTCAGAAAGTTCTATATGCATACGTGCATTGCATATATGCTCTCATAGTACTATACGCATTATATGTATATATCTGTGTACGTGGGAATTTTGAGAAACTAATGACATTCAGCATAACCTCTCGGTAATGCTATAAATGATTAACAGAAATACTAATAGGATTTTCAGGGATTTATTTGACTTCACGTAACCAACATCGAAATCCAGGAACAGCATTCAGGAAAGCGTCGCATTTCCATGATGAGAGATACGATGGAATAATTAGAAGCTTAAGAGTGATCAATGAAAATTAACCAGTCAGGTTGAAAGACGATCTGGAGTGACTAAAGAGGACAGCGTCGATCGTACTCTTTAATTAACCGATAAAGACGATTTACCGGAGAGACTCTTTCATCAAGTAAGTTACCTGTCTATATCTATAAGTGTAGTAATGCCGTTTTAATTAACAGCTTGCAAAAGTCTTCAATGAGAAACATGGATAGTCGTTAAGCGTTAAATAATTTTCTACTTTCACAATTATCCAATGTTTTATTCTTAAACGACCCTTTACTACACCCTCTTCATTTTATTTTTTATTCCTAAATGATTAATCTTCTTCTAGGTGTGCGCATATCTATTATGGACGTACACTTTGGCCAAATGAAAATCACGATAATGCTACGTCGATAAGGAAGTTCACTGCTTTACGATTTGAAAGCCCATCGACCGTTGGGATGGATGGTTTCCGGTTTACCCAGAATTTCTATAGAAAAACCCACAGACGGGTTCAGGGCAAAACAGAAGAAAAGGCAAGTACAGTCTGACCAAGATGCGAATATAGAGTTGAGAGGGAGAATCGAGATGGTTTTCATGAAAGTTTCACCGTCTGTATTTTGTCGTGGAAAATTCCTTCCAATTCGAATCCGCCATTTTCTGTTTTTAAGGTTCAAAGTTCCTTGGCAATATCAGTGGCATCCATTTTCAGAGAAACTCTTAGAAACGATCCTTTAACAGGAATTTCTGATAACGCGCGAGAGGAAGATAGGAATTCGAGGACTATTACTGTGAGGAATGAGTAAAAAAAATAAACCTTAAGCTCAGTTCACAATTTGGTGATCCGTTTGCCGCTAATTTGAGAGCTTGCAAAAATGTCCGTCATTGTTTTGCTTCATTTCAATTCACAGGGCTAATTGCGACCACGCGAATATCTGACGAACTCACAGACGGACACAGGGAGTAGCCCGAGGCCCGGAAACTCTTTCATCTGGCAGCCATTGTTCTCCTTCTCTCTCTTTCTCTTTCCTTTCACCCTTTCTCTACTTTCTCCTTGTATCCTAGTATCGTTAGCCTTATTCCATCCTTAGTCTAAAATGTCCACCCTCACATTCACTCCTAGAAAAAAAAGTCTGTTGTTTAATCAGGCCTCGTTAGGTACTAACTACCCTCGCAAAAAAACCAAGTTCCTATCCTAATATTTAATAACGCCAAAACCAACCCTTATTTTTTTTTCCAACCATCAAATCCAACTAGAATTAAAAACAATATATATAGTAAAGGGTTATTTAAAACTGTTCTATCAAATGAAGATAGTTTCATTATAAAAATTGATAATAATTAAATGAACTTTTTAACTTCAGGTTGTGCAATAGTCCTTAATCACCATGTATACTCATCGATAACTTAAATACTGTTAAAAGTTTCTACGATGAGCATTTGTATAAGAAATAATGTTTTCACCAAGTAAGTTAAGAACAAACTAAAGGAATTAACTGAAGTCTCAAGGATCCACAAAAGAACATTAGGACTGTAAGCAAAAGTTTTAAGGTGCCTGATCCTATCGAATTGGCAGTTAGGAAGTAATCGACATGACTGAAGAAGCTCAACCAATTTGCAGAGTACCAAGAAGCAGTGTACCTCAAGAAGGACAATCAACAAGAAAGTCATAGATACCTGTCACCATCCAGTAAGGATTGCAAAAATCCATGAATATCCCAGCCACATGGGAAAGTCCTAGGACTGCCTCGAGCCATCCATAAATCATGCACTTTGTGCACTATTATAGTCAGGGTCCATCTGATGCTATTTCTTAATCCCATAAGGGGCTAAAACGCGGTGCTATTGGGATCTTAGAAATAGGTCAAAGTGATGTTTGACCTATCCTAACCTAACGCGAGAACGACGTTGACAATACACAAAGCATTATAATTGCATTTACAAGATTGGAACTAATAGAGTTCCATTAGGAAGACAAGATACACTAACCATTGCTAAAAGGATTCCCTATATACCTATATATACACACATGTATATGCCATCTTGGTTTGATAACCTCAATATAATTTTCGACGCTCAGTACTCCTTCAGATGTTCCAAGAATACAATTAATTATAATTAATTAGTAATTATTGTCTATCTTGCTATTAATTAACATAGAATATTTAAGACAGTGGATTTTCTACTAGGGTATGCTAGAGAACAGTTGTCTGGTACGCACGTAGACGGATAGTAATTAAAACGTAATTAGTTTGGTTTGCTACGGTTCTCCATTAATTGAGCATTGACGTGTATCGTGTTTACGTCGTACGATGTGGATGCCGGCTAAAGGTACGAATCGACGATTTGTCTGCGCTGTCGCTAACTCAATTGTAAACGGTGCGATTTGCGATTATCTTTGGAGGAACCAGTAGGCGGTAGTTCGATGCAGACGTACAGTCCTACCAATGCCAGGGATGCCAACGTACAGTACCTACAGAAACCAGGTATCTAGTAATAAATCAATGATTGTCACTGGACGGAGAGTAATCTTATTGCTCGTAAAAGCACACGCTAGCGAGACGCGATTAATCGAAATAGGAATTACGTTATTCGCGCCAATGTTCAAGAGATTGATTATACTTCCTAGTTATACGAAGAATCGAATTTCTATGACAGTTCAGTGCAATGTTTATTATTTGATCTCACTCGACGGTACCTGCCAATTCGTCTCTTTTATCTAAGGTATAATGACTATTCTCTCAGGGGTACGAAATTAGAAAGCGTCAAGGTCTAAGTTCCTACCCTCGAATCCATTGACGAGGATCACCCTGGGGCTATTTACTTGATGAAAGACCCAACTATATAGATCGTCAACAGCGTCAGGACCAAAAAGAGGCCTTCCGTACTCTCCCGGTCGAATTCACTTTCTCTGTAGGCACGAAGGGCGGTTTCCTTATGACACATGAAGTAAGACGTCGGTTATAGGAGTAGCTGGACCTTTTCTATGATATACGCGATATAGATATAACTTATGTCCTGTACTACGTCATCGGGGAGGTCTCCACAGCCATAAACTAGGAAAGCAGATGCGATGCGGCACTTTTGGATCAGTTTGAATCCCATCCCTTTCGCCCCCCCGCTACGGTATTCGTATATCTGCATACGTGGTTACATATGTAATAAGTACATATATATATTCTAGTCTTTCAGCAGCCAAGAGCTCATCTCGTCTCATCTCGAACTTGAGTTATTAAATTCGGCCCAGCTTCGAATTTCCAGAGGAAAACGAATTTTCTTTTTCACTCTCCGGCGCTGGGATTCGTCGGAATCTATATAGGCATACGAAGGGTTATGTATAACGTGTATGGCTATATACATATGTATATAGGCATATGCGTAGATGCGTGGTCGTACATTAACCCACAAAGGCCGTAACCAGTCAGGGTTGTGCTTCGGGCAGCATCCCTTTTTCTTCCACCAGGATGTCTGGCGAACGGTATATTTTGCCGTAAGGCTGGAAAGTTTTCCCGGGGAATTTTCACCAGCAGAGTGCTAACGTTCCTGAGTGAGTGGCTGTCAGCTCTTGGCGAAGTGGAAAGCCCAGGATAATGGTCAGCTGTCGTACCGTCGGACCGAACCGAACAAAATAACAGGGTAGCGATCAGAGTTAAGGGTGAGAAAAAGGAATATCGATTGAGTTTCGAGGGTTGCTTAATTTTCTGGTGTTCGTGTGGACTGTTATGGCTATGCTATAATATATGGTATATAGGATAAGGGGTTGAAAGGAATTTTCATGTGTGTGGAGGGGCGGGGGGGTGTCCATCGCTACTGGTTATAGGGTAAAGAGGGCTGAATTGAAAAATTACCCTACTGCCTCGTAAGATATCAAGAGACTGTTATCATTTGAGTATAATAATAATTATTTATTTTGCATATAGCCGTACTGAAGCTATGGCATGTTGTTAAAAGTTTTGTAAATTTTTTTTGCAAAATTCAAGTCGCGTCTCAAATTTCGTCGGTATGGCTGGACGTGAAATTCATGAGTGGGGATAGAATCTTCTTATCTCTCTGGTATTTTCACAGCAAGTGGTCGCCATATGTCGAATGGAATTTCAATGACTTGACTGCGCAACAACTCTTGGTAAGAGGGACATTAGAAAAAGGACCCCATGGAACGCACGTGTCTATCTATAGTATTTTATATATCGTGCGGGTATGTGTATATATAGATCAGAATTGCCAACGGATTATATACGGGTGGAGATTGTAGAAAAAAAAATGTGCAAATATATGCCCAAGTACGGTATTACGGAAAATATGAAAAAGTTTAATTCCAGTATATCGAGCTGTTTGGACGATGTGAATATTGCGAATTTCAATGATAATAATATGCGAATTCTCTAATAGAGTCTTGAGAGAGTCTCGGGTGATTACAATATCGTTATTTACTCTCGGAGATAGAATTTTCACGGAAATCTTTGTTAATTAGTATTTTATCTACTATCAGGCGTACGATTCGCGTATTTACGTTAGCTTGTTATCAAACGATTCCTAAGTGACGTGATGAAATGACAGCTGTCAGTTTACGATTGTCACGATTGATTCGAATATTACATACGTCGATCGATATAAGTATCGGCTGCTGATCCGTTATTTTCGTGTATGATCTCGCTGTCCGATCAGCTGTAAGAATCAGGGAAAAACTGATAAATTCGAGGAAATGAAAATGCCTCGGGTCCTTCCGGACGCTTTCGGTTCCTGTCGGGTAATAAGCGACGAGGACGCGAGCTTCGAGTGAAAAATGTAGTGAAGCTCCGGTTTCCCGAATATATATATATATATGGTATATGGTATATGTGGCAATTGAAAGGGAGTAAAAGTAGAATGGGTTTGAGAGATTGATGCTGGCAAATCGAAGACCGGAAGATAAGGGAATCGGATAGATACGAGGGTAACGGGTGGGAGAAAGAAAAGAAGTCAAAAGGAGGAAACCAAAAAAGGAGCGTATATTGATTGGAATTTCAGGCGATTACTTTCGTCCCGGAAAAATTGAGCGATGTCTTCTCCTTGCACTTTTGAAAGCCACCCTTCTCTTTTATCGTATCACCCTCGTGAGAAGCAACCCTCCATCATTTTTGGTTCCCATATCTCATATCCCACCCCCTTTTTTATCTTCCCGATGGCTTTTCAATTTAAAAAAAAAAAAGTGACCCATACCTCTCGATCTTATCGATCTCACATCTTGCAATGGATCTCAATTTTATCTCTTTGGTCCACTTATGATCTTCGAGTCACGTGATCGCGTGTATATATCGTATTTAGAGTTTAATTCAAAAGCGATAAAAAAAATCGATGAAGGGTTGAAGGGTGAATTGACTTTGACATTTTGACGTTTACCCCGATTGATTCTGTCGAACGGTTAGACAGTAATGGACGTTTTATATCCAGTCTAAAATGTCGACAGGCATTACGTAGGTAGCTAAACAGCCTAAAGGATGATACAATAATAAGAGAAGAGTAAGCGTCGCGACGCTGATCCTCTCGGAGGAAAGTGGATCTTCAATCTGGATTTTATTTATCTTACGCCCAAGAAACGCCCCGAGTTTCTTTGTTCTCCGTGAAATCGTTCTACAAAGGATCTTTTATTCTTCGAATAAAAATCTTCGCGCGAATGAACAAATTAATTAAATTTATTATCAACAATTAATTTTTTTTCCAATTTTCATTCCTTCAACCCTCCGACGTCTTATCGTACTTTATATAATTTTCACGCGTCTTCCCCTCGTATCTTTTATCGTCTCCCCCATCCCCAACCCAGAGCAAATTTTGAATAAAAAATACGTAATTACCCCCCCCCATCCCTCCCCCAAATACTTTTACTATAAAATCCAGCATCGAGCATCGAATCTGCCATCGTCCGAGTGTACGTATTATCCACTTCTTCCACTTCGCCCTCTACCGTCTCCAGAATGATTAATCTGAATGACTTGGATAAGAATTGAGGGGATTGTTTCGATAAGTATATTCCAGTTTATCGAACCGATATCAATCGATTTCGTATTCGTTACCAGTATTGAATCAGGTCGAGCGAAAGGAAACTCTCCGACTAATACCGAGTCTGTATTTGGGAAATAAAAAGATTTTTGCCTGCAACCCCCTATGGGATAACGAGAATGGCTCTTGGAGTCGTTGAGAAATATCGCTTCTGTATTAGGTATAATTTCAGTAATTGTCCTTAGGGACTCGAGACAATCTTGAATACCCCTAGAGAGCATTGGTAAAAATTATTTGAAATATTTTTATTTCATACTTTAAATATTACGACAACGGAATACGAGCTGTAGTTACGGTAACTGGTTAAATTTTTTTTTTTACTGATAATAAAAATTCTAACGAGTCGGAGATCCTTTAAAACGAATCCTAGCGAACCGTTTAGTTAAGGTCGAGTGTCTTTGACTACCCGTGACCGATTTTTCCAAGCTCACTTTGAAGATGCCTCTTGCCAACGAATCCTACGTGTTCAATACACCCGCGAGTCTTTACAATGTTTCTCAGGGTTTCCTTACGGAGAGATAATATCCCTACTTTGGCTTTAAAGGGGTTCATATCTTTTTTTATTCTTCTTGATGGTCATAATCCTAAAAGGGGGTCGATGTACGTTTGAATGAAAGGATATATATTGTGACGTGATTTTTCGACTCACGGTCACAAGGCGACTCCGGTTACCGATACAGATATCGCTCTCGTTTCCGGCTCC
>JARQSW010000315.1:52965-71972 GCA_030142375.1 Calameuta pallipes
ATTGGCTGGCGCCCGCCTGGCTTGCGGATGCATGAACGAAGGGTGGACGGACGAAGGTAACGTAGGTTGGATCTCGCGGATTATCGTTCTCGGATTTTCGCTATCGGTATCGGGTCTAAGAAAAAAATACGTTACAATATATATATATATACGAGTATATATATATATATAGTATATCCATAAGATGAAACAGTCACCTTGAAAATATTTCGTTATACGTTAAGATATATGACTTTTTTAATATTGATATTGAATACCTCTCAAACCACCCTCGCGCACCTGAAAATCATCCCTAATGGTTTTTTTAATCTGTCGAACATTCGCATATATACAAATCTATTGATATATCGTTTGCAAATCGATTATTTCAATGATATACGCAAAATGATTCGTGGGTTCTCGTGAGGGTATCAAGGGTTGAAAAAAAAGAGGGTAGGATATTAGTAGTCCACTTGGAGGGGGAGGGAGGGGGAAAAGAGGCCATCGATTGAAATTGTAAAAAAATTGGCCATTCTCTGGTTATCCCAGCTTGCTCACATACAGGTGGTAGAACATACATATATACACATACAAGATGAATGGACGTGTGGGGGTGGCGAACTCTGGCAACGTCATAATTATGCATCTGGTTGCGCCCTCTCGAAAGTGCAGTCTGCGAGGGGTGAGTTCGGGAACGGGGAGTATGACGGCGGCGAGTGAGAGTGGGTGGGTGGGTGGGGGGGAAGGGGTTGGTTTCTGGATGGTTCGTGGGTGCCAGGAAAGAGGGTGTGCTCACCAGAGTGCAGTAGCTGCGAAGGGGGGTGAAAAGAGGGATGCACTTGAATGCAATGCATACGTGTTATAAGAGAAAGGGGATGGGGTGTCTCGCTCTGGTGAAAGAGAGAGAACACAGACTCCGTCGCTTCTTACCTTTCGAACTCTCCGCGCACCCCCTCGCGGCCCCCCGACAAACCACCCTCATCCCTTGGTCCACCTCAGTCCTTTAACGGGGCCCGAAATATCGCTTGGCTTCGCGCTGAATAGACTCCGCGGCTGAATGGCAGTGCCTACCCCAAAGCTATAGCTAAACCTCTTTCCACCCCTTCGCGGTACCAAGTACCAACCCTCCTGTTCACAATATCTCAACGTGTAGCCATTCACGAGAGCATCAGATTTATGGTCCCCCATAGCGACGGATATTTGTCATATTATTATTAATGCCGTGTAAGGTACTCCCCTGTTGACTTTAACGACGAATAACCAGCAACCCTGATGGTACATCTTTTTTTGCATTTCCTTAAGGCTGGGAGATAAGATCTGAAAAAGATGTAGCCCTTCGCATACACCGTGAGCGACGCGAAAAAATTTCTACACAGGCCAAAGAGATCTTGAATTTCATCTGAACAAGCCTTGCATGTCGTGATGGGATATCGTAAGTATTTTGTCAGGAGGTCAAAGGGCACGGTTATATCAAGGATTCGTTTAAACTGTATTACGAGGATTTAGGTCTGTAAGTACCGGAGTAACCGGGGGATGATAATCGTTTAAGGACCGTGTGAGCTTGGGGTACGTACTGATGTAAATCGAGGCTCATAAGTCATAAGTCTCTACAGGGATGAGAAAACGCTGGACCAGATCAGCGAAGCTTCAAATGAAAGCTGGTAATGGGAATTGTATATTACGGCAGTGCTTTTAGGGGATGCTAGATAAGGGTAGTTTCTGAGGGCGTTGCACAGAGTACACTACGAGTGTACGCAGAGTGGAATTATTTCGAGGGAAGGTCGTGGACCAAGTCAATGGATGGCACAGGAACGAGGAGTCGTCATCCCCTGCGTGGCATTTCCTGTGAATGTTAATTGCTTGATTTAGCCGTCCACTCGAGTCACCCCCTGACCCTCGCCCTCTGACCCCGTCCCCACGGCGTAATTGCCACGCGCAAAGGTCGCCCTCTTTAAACGAGTCGATGAATTATTCGCGGCTAGCCAGCTAATTTGCAACCAGCAATATTAATCCAAGGGGTGAAATTCACCAGCACTCGAGATTCCTCGAGCTCCTTCTTACTCCTTACTTTACGCACACCCCAGTAACCTCGGTAACCCCAGCGCATATCATGTCCTTCGATCATCCCTCATAAAGGCTGATACCCCATCTTTGAGAGTACTATCTTAGATATGGCTTCCGTAACATCGCATTTACAACTTGCTCAACATTTTCTTGTCATCCAATTCAGGATCAGTTATTTCCCGATCACCCTATATACTCTCCGGGTGATGATGGATGAGCCAAATCGGCCACGTGCGTGACCACCGGCAAGAGACGATCGCTCAACCGGTTCCACAAATGATCCTCAAGCCAGCATAAGGACACCCTGAGAAAGGGGTAAGTTATAACAGGAAAAGTTTTCTTCAGCCCAGAGGGCGTTATGCGGCGTCAAGAGACTACAGGGTACAGAAATAATTCTCCAGGTCAGCAGCCACGTTAGGAGCTGCAGACCGGCAGGGTTAGAATTTCCTTGGGAACTCTTAGAAATACAAGCCTCCGAGGATTTAAGGTAATGAGTGTTGACACAGAACTACAATTACAGTATCCAATTATCCGGTCACTCGTATAAACGTAGTGTACAGAATTTACGGATGTCAAAACACAGAGAGTTTCTCGCCGGGCAAATAATCATTTTAGCTTACCGCATCATCCGATGTACTTCCGCAACTCAATATCTAACTTCCTGTTATTCTGCCTGTCTTGCTCTCTGCCTGGCGTATCAAATAAACACGCATACGTGTACATACAATTTCATCAATGCGGTTTAATCTCTCTCCGCGTAGACGAGCACGCGACCGTCCCTCAGACAATTAATTGGAGCACAATACGAAAGCGATAATGCTGGTAGAAAGATGTATTCGAAACGCGCCAACCGACGCGCGCGCTATCTGTCGGCAGACGGATGAAGCTCATAGTCAGTCGAAGGATACCTAACGGTAAATTTCATGTATCATATTTTCACAGTTAAAGAACAAAAATATGGACTATAAATAACTTTGAAACCGGTTTATAACAAGTTGCATCTGAAGGGAGGGAGGTTGATTTTAATGATACAGAAAGAGAAAGAGATGTAGATCTAGCATGCGCTTCAGTAACACGAACAAGTTACACTTTTTGTTCTAGTTATAAGGGATGAAAAAGACTGGGGTGGATAGAGCTGAACGTAAGTTATCTGCCATCAAGCAGGAAAGGGTAAGGGTATTCGTTTTTTTTTTCTTTCGGGTCTTGGGACTATCATGATTTATCCTGAGACTCTATTCGTTGCTTTATCTGCTAACGAGCTGAGAAATAAAAGCTTCTTAATTTGAGGATGGCAATTAAATGACTAAAGCAGCGACCTCTTGCTTGGGAAATACGTGCCAGGTAGCGCGGAGATCATGTACAGGAGAATCGCGGAAGCGGTAAATTCGCTATGGGTTTGTAAATGAAATAGGTTACAAATCACAAAGTTTCGAGAGCAGAATTTACAGTACGAAGAGCCAAATTCGAATTCAATTTCAATTTACATCGAAATTCCCCAACTACTACGTTATGTGGATAGATGTGTAAATTTAACATCCGACTAACTGCGTTATCGGCAGAAAATAAATTAAGAAATTTATCAAAATACGTGATTTATGTAAGATCCGAGATTTAAAAATTTGAAAATATCTTTGAAAATTGACGTGCGTCATATTACTGTCTTTTTTCTTGTTTTCTTTCTTTTCCTACGATTTTGCAAACTCTCAAGAATTCTCCATTATTTTTGTCATTGCAAATAAGAACATGCTGATATGGTGGAATGCCGAAGTAGGGAGAAATAAAGGAAAATATAAAAAAAAATAAAATAAATCAGCAGACAAAAGAATGAAGGAGCCAAGAGAATGGCACGGCTCGAATCGATCGTCCAGTATATCTACCCTTGTTATTTGTAACTTCCCTCAAAGTACAACTCCGGCTGACGAAGGGGGATGAAAATTCTACGTAGCGCCGAACTCTCGAGGTAACTTTGAATTTACAATTTTACCCACCTTCCTAGAGAATTCACCCGGTTCCACCCAAAACCACCCGCTCATCTTTCACCCCCTTGTTCCCGACCTACCCCCCGCCTACCCCCTTTGCTACACGTATACCAGAATAGAGGGGAGGCTATAGCGCTGCACCTGTCTTCCACAGGGGCGGGGGGGTGGATGGGTTGGAGTTGATTCTCTACGGTCGATCGAACTTGTATGAATTAATTTTTGATCAAACAAATAAAATTACCCTACTTCATCCCTTATTCTCCTATATTTCCCACGCACCGTTTCTGACTCCGTTGCTTTCGTTCGCCTTTGAAATCAGGAGGGTGCAATCGAGCGAGCAAAGGACTTCCTTCGTTTAACAAGAAGAAGACGGACAACCACCGGAAGTCGTAGGTACACGACGGAAGTCGGCGGAAGAGAAAAAAGAAGAAACGTAAATGAAAGCGAGAAGAAGAAAGTAAAAGAGGACGAGAAAGATTTTTAAGGGATGACTGGTGTGAGAAATTGTAAGAACGAGGGCGGAATATTAATTATAAGAGGGAATTACAATTAGAAGAGCTGTAGGAGTTCGCATCCCTTAAACTTGTCAAATTAGTCGGAAAAAGAAAAACTCTCGACCTTTACCCGCTGGTCCCTGTTGGTCTTGCTTTCTTGAATATTCTGTTTAATTTACTCGAAATTCACTCTTATCTCACAGCGCAACGCCCCTCTCCCCTTATCACGTTCTTCGCCACTTTTTCTGACCATCCCCTATCGTTAACGAGTGTACGCAACGAGTCATCCCATACTTTAACGATACCTCGATACACGTATTACAAAAAATGATTACTGAAGCCTAAAAAATATTTAATTTAATATATTTATTAATAATAATTGTTTTTCCTTTCTTTGCTCTTTCATCCATTGAAATTCGATATCGGACGCGTATATAGAAATTTCATAGAAATTACATGCGCAGGGGTTTCCAGTTTACACACACACGCACACACACACACTATATAAAGGGGCAAGCACAGTTTCCTATAGGATAACCAGGGATTCCATTGCCTGATTGACATGTGTCAGGACTGCCGCATGCACCATTGCCCATCGAGTGATTATAGGCGATTTGACTGTAGGCGTTATAGTTCCCTGCTTGTCGATTGGCGTATCGCATTAAATGCGTCTGTAGAAATGTAATTTGAATGATAGGGTCGAGCGGGATGTCTGAAAATCACTGAAAAATTCTATTCGCTTCAGTATCTCCGCACGCAATGCATGAAATTCTGACGTATAAAGAGCGCCCGAGTGAATAAGATGCAAAGGGGTAGAAATAAAAAAAAAAAGTAATTTGCCACGCTAAATTACTTGACGAATAATCCAAAATTGTGGTATCTTATTCCAAAAGTGGGATGATCGCGTAAGACAGAGTAAAATAAGAGCGGAAAGTTCAGTGGCGGGAAATTCAACTGCTGCAATTAAGGGTGTAATCCTCGAGCACGGGTTTTTATGGGGTAAGAAAAAGAAAAAAGAAAATGTTCATCACAGTGCGACAAGGCATGCCGGGTTGGACTCTTAACGTACTTTTAATGTCCTCTCATCTCGACCTACCCTCTCCTTATGAGAACGAGTGACTGGGGTGGGTCACGAGGAGGCGAAGAAAGACGTAGACTTTTGAGAAAAAGGCGCCGAGATAACAGCCCGAAACGCGAGGTTGGCGGTACGCAAGGTCATTAGAGGGTTGGAGAAAGTTTGGTGAAAGCAGCGAAATGGTGTTATCAGTCAATCGCATCCCTCTTTAAGGGAGGGAGGTTAGAGTATTTAGCGACTGGGTTGTCTGGAATTTTATAAGTTACTTTGACTACCCCCTTGGACCCTTCTCGGAGCAAATGACCAATTTCAATAATATATATATATAGTATACGATTCCCTGATTTACTGTAAATTACAGATCGACGCGAGCCCCTGCCAGCCGATAGCTTGGCGAAATGGAGAAATCGTTTAAGGAAATCGTAAAAAATAAGAGAAAAATAATCAAATTCTCTTTGTCCAGCGTTATAGCGTTAAATCTACGATTTCTTTGGCTTCCTCTCAACCCCCTATCCATTCGCTGAGGTCCTATAAGAGGGAGCACGTAGAGGCTAAAGCGCTGTAGGTATAGGTACAAGCTAAGAGTAGAGGGTGGAGTCAGAAGTGTTTTAGCTTCACGGTTGGTACGTATAAGTCTCAGTACCGGGACAGGTTAGGAAGGCACTTTACCCCCCCCAGTTTCCAAGCCCTGCGACCTATGACCCGTACCGCACGTACAGTTTAACCCAAGCGCCATCCCACCGTCTACTGTACGATGTATAACGTTCGGCCGGGTACACCTTCGGTCTTTCAATTTTCCTTGTTTTACTCTCTTTTTTTCCATCCGCTTTCTTCTACCTTTTCGCAGTCCCTTTCATCGTGCGAATCACGAAGAATCCGACATTTGCACTTTACGCTGCAACAGGGTTGCCAACCTCGTCCACGTCCTCCTCAGGACTTTTCCGAAAGAGTCACGAGAATCGGGTCAATGTTTTTTTTTTATTTTAAGGGGAGGGGGATTGATACTATTTTTTTTTTATTTTTTTTTTTTAATAAAAAAATCGCTTTTCAACACCCTTCGACCTGATCCACCCCTCCGTTCGTACGACGTCCAATCCCAGCGATTCAACCACTTCGGCTTGACGTTATTGTTTGTCGAGCGGCTATTCACGACGAGGTTAATTAGTCCGCGCTCCAGTTAGTGAAAATTGAATCCAAACAACCAACTGCGTTGGTTTATTTACTATTTATTACTTCGGATCCAGACCGCTAATAATAACCAATTACCAGGCACGCGACGCTCCTTCAATTAGCCTCCTGTTCGTCAGGAAGCAAATGCTTCCTTTCACGTTCTCGTCCTTTACCCCAGTGCATTTGCCAGAAAATTACCAAAATACGTACTTCGCGCATAACGCGTTCTGAGAGGTTAACGATAACCACCCCCCGGCCCTCGTTCTTCGTTCTCGCTACAGTAAATTCTAAAAAATTTTTAGTAGCAGTCAAAAATGCTAGAAAAAAATATTTTTTTTTTGTATCAGTCATTCAGCCTCCTTCGGTATCATTTCTGATCCAGACAGAGACGCAACCATCGGACTTAAATATTCAACGATTGACGCCCACTTTCAAGATCTAGGGATATTTCACGTTTACCCTGAATATCAATTACCAGCACGGCGATATTCAACGAGCCACAAAACAGCCCGACGTCGAATTGGTAATCAATAGACTTGTCTCCTCGTGTTCCGTGATAGAAACCGAGAAGGGAGGGAATCAGGCGAGAGACGAGGGACAAAACGCCGGCACACCGCAAATTCGACCTTTCGATTTTTTCGATTTTCGATTTTCGATTTTCACCATTCAATACCATTTTGTATCGCATTGGCTCTCCCCCTCTCGCTGTCCTCGTCTAATTTCTTCCTGATTCCCACCCCCCGCTCGTATTCATCCGGCAGCTCGGATTTTCCCTTTTCCAGCGGCAAAAGCCGCTTCGAGCGGGACCGGCCATATTTGACAGGTAAATAAATTGAAATTCACCGCCGACGGACGGAATTGTCGGGAATTGTACTTCGGACGAAGACACAGAGCGCGGTTATTCATGGCTTCAATGAAAATTCACGTGAGCCAGGGGAGGAGTGATGGTGTACGAAAACGATTGAAAAATGAAAGAGGGGGGTTGAAAATTAAAAAAATGATTCAATTCGATCGTCTTCGACGTTATTCTGGATCCTGTAAAATTCCTTCGTGGACACAGAGTCCTCCTGACCCACACATCACGAATCAAGATTGAATCCAGAGTTCAACATAACCTCGAGCGAACAAGCTCATACGTTCTTAGCCTCAAGTTAGGTCTATACGAGGGATGCAAAGTGACCAGGAACAACGAGGGATCTTTAATGATCATCCTGAACTTGAGACGTCGCGAACCCTCGTCACCCTTCGCGTGCCGTCTGGACCCTGAAACCCTTCAAGAGATACGAAGCTTTTCTAAAGTTTCACCCCATTCTCGTAAAATCATCCCCCTTTCACTAGACAATCCCAACCCCCAACACGCCTGACGTACCTACGTGCACACGTGCAGCGGTGGACGGAGCCGACCCAGGATATCCTGTACTACGGGGGATGATTTAGCATGGCTGGGTATATAACAATTTACATAAAAAGGGCAAGAGGCTCATAAGGGGTCAACCGATGAGTTCACGAAATTTTAACATTAGTCTCCCCTCTCGACCAGGTGCCGCAAGCTTTGGCACAGGAAGCCTGGAATCTATTCTGCTATTCCGATCCTATTAGCAGGAACGAGGAGACAAAAGTATTGATCACTCGTTGGTTGAGGTTGGTATGAGTTGGAATCAGGGTGGTCTGGGGGGTTGGCTGAGGCAGTTCAGGCTGACGAAGGGGATGATGCCGTTTCGAGAGTAGGCACCGAGGACAGAGGAAGCCCGAACGGGGTTCTTGATGTGGGTTAGGGGTGCGGGGGAGGCTGAAGCAGGGAGATAAAGGGTGAGAATCTCGAGCTTCGAGGTAAAAGGTGCAGAGGGGGGATGCAAGAGAGAGAGAGAGAGAGAGAGAGAGAGAGAGAGAGAGAGAGAGAGAGAGAACTCAACGAGCGGGAGACGTACGAGAGTGAGCGAGCAAGTGAGTGAACTAGTGAGTTTCCATTGAAATTACCAACGCCGCATATTAATGCACCTGCATAAATCCCTGAGCTAGCTTTGCTAACCGCATAGATTTACGGAGAGTTCCTAGCCCTACGGTTATATCCCGCGTAGCTATGGTTAGACATAGAGTGGGCTATCCGGTTGGCACTTAAATAAATAGAGGATGTATAGTACAAAAAATTTATGCTATATGTATAAATACGCATAGCTATCCCATATATCGCGTATAGAAGCCCGTACAATAGCATAGCATCACCATCGCCGTGACACTCCTGAAATCCGCAAATACCAAACGACCCTGATTAAATAGCTGACAAACCATGACTCCCCGCACTCGGCAAAATAGCGAGTGAGAAGAAACAGTGCCAATGACTCACAAATTTACATATTTCATCTAGATTTCCAGATCGTCTATTAATACGTGTTGCCAGCTCGGCGTCAAGTAAAATTTGAGTATATCGATTGAAATCAGCTTAAATTATTTATAGCGTTTTCTTGGTTACGTAATTCTGATAACTTTTTTTTCAATGCGCATTCCGACTCCCCGCCATGTTTCTTTGTTCAGAATTGAATCCAGGTCAACTTGAAAAAAAAAAAAAAACATAAAAAAGTTGGCGATATCGATCGTTCCAACATCGCGCGACTTAATGCGTTCGCCATCGGGTATACGTATCCGCGTTGACGCCGCGAATAGAAACGCGCCATGAGATCGTTTATACCGTGAGCTCTTTCTTTCTTTGTCTCTCTTTGCTTTTGCTATTCCTCTCTCTCTCTCTCTCTCTCTCTCTCTCTCTCTCTCTCTCTCTCTCTCTCTCTCTCTCTCTCTCTCTCTCTCTCTCACACTCTCGCACATTGCACGACAAGACTGAAGTTGGTCTTTGTCAGATTCTCTGTGAAGCGTCGCACGAATGTGCTAAAGCTTTTAATGCACTTCATGTTCTCGCACAGGACGATACTACCTATGGTATATTCGTCCCGCGTTAGCAATCACCGAGTATATTTCCATCTTCCTTTGCACGTGCACGACGCGAGCGTCGCGACGTCGCCCGACGACGGCAGAAAGAAATCCCGCGCAATTCTCTTTGGAGAGGCCCCCTCACTGAGCCGTGTCGCAGGAAGAGTCTGGCTGCTACGGCCTCTCGGAGAGTTTCGACGAGAAAGATCGAGATGTAGAGGGGAAAAGGTAAAAGGAAAAATAAAAAGAAAGCGTGTAGTTAAAAATGCAGGAACCATTAGGGAGTCAGGAGAAAAAGATAATACGTAAAAGTAGTCAAAGCGAGTAAACAGTCAGACACGACGATGAACTTTTCCTCATTGTAAATTAATAGGGACTGAAGCTTGGTTGATGGGTAAAGAGACAATATTTAACTTTGAAGTAAGAGAAGTCATTAAGAAAAATGGGAGAAAAAATCGTAAAATAAATTTCTCCGAAAAATAACACCCACCCACCCCTCAGATTTATTAAACACAGTCATATATCTATAGCCACGACAGGGTGCATGAAATTTTTTGATAATTAAACTGTTTACGAAAACTGCTTTTAACCCACGATTCGTTAGGCAAGTTACCCCCAGCGATTTATTCGTTGTGAATGGGGATCGCTATTAAATCGGAGCACAGGGGATGGAGAAGCATAAATTCCGTCTTATTCCTTCTGAGGGGTTGGCGAGAAAGAGAGGGAGGAAAATGCGTTCGCGCGACGCTTGTTCACTTTTACCTGACAACAGGCGAAGTGGCAGACTATTAGGAAACAAGGGGGACGAGGATACGACAATGGAGCAAAGGGGTAGTACAGCTATGAGGTTAAAGAGAATGAGAAAAAGAATATAAAAAAAAAAAAGACGAAAAACAAAGAAAACATCATTTTCACTAATATCCCGTTCGCGGGACGTTAAGTTACAGAGACTCGTGTTAAATCCTTGCCAAGCATCGATACGTCGACGATTCTCGGCACGGTTGATCCGCTTTTGTGGAATTAGTCGACGCGAGCCGAGACCAGTTTACGTGACACGAAAAAAGAAAAAAAAAAAAAAACATTGAAATAATGGATAACATTGAACCAGGAAAAAAAAAAGATTCAAATTCAATAAATTCTCGTACGTGCCAATTGCAGGTGGCTATACGTATACCTGGTGTCTATAGGTATACCTGCCGAAATTAGCCCTTGAAAGTTTGAAAAACGATATAAAATTTCGAAATTAATATTCGACCAGTCTGATGCCCGTGCACAGCATCGTCCGGTTAAATGAAAATTTTTAAACCAGCTCGACCCGCGCATCGCGCGTCAAAAAAAAAAGCAGCGCCATGAACAGCGCCAGTACACAGTATCACAATGCATATCTATTCTAAAAGTAAACTGAAGATTTCGATGAAAGGTATTTTCCTTCGAGAAATTGATCCGCGAGTGACTCCGTCCTTGTCTTACTCGCTGTTACCGGCGTAAGTCCGTCTCTCTTGCACTCACGGCAGGTATAGAAAAGCGTCGAAAACTGTCAAACAGTTTTACATTCAGCTTCGCGCTCAACCTGGCTTTCGTTCTGTACAATATGAGCTCTATGTCTACTATACAGGGTGGGCCAAAAGTAATATCCTCGTTTCACTGGCGGATTTATTATTAAAGCTCCTCGTTCTTCGATGACAGTCGGACTTGCTGTATTATATACTGACGTACGAAATAATGTAAATCGATCCACTAGCTAGAATCGAAATTCAAATTGGCCATTAAACAACGAGGAGGGTCCGATATCAATATTACTATATATATACATATATATACGTCACGTACATATTGTAAATGGCTCAGCAGCCTCGGGTTGTTCGTACAGTACGGAAACGGCCGAAGGAGAACGATCGTTAAATGTTTCCGCTTAATGATGATAATTAACGATAACCGCCACGACGTAATACGCAATTCCATTGGTTTGGTGTCCCCATCGGTAACCACGTGTCGCGTAGCACCCAGTCCAACGTGTAGAACCAAAGAGAATAAAAATACTAAATAGTCTGATACCTATGAACGAGAACGTTATTCGATATGCGCATTGATTATATTCCGGGATTTGTCCTGTATTAAACGGGTTTCTCGTCATGCGCGAACAGTACGAGTGTGACGTTAAAAGTTTTCATGTATGACGAACTCAAAATGGTGGACGTAATGGTTATATTTATTAAATTATTACTATTATTTTTTTTGTCAACAACGCACAGACATAATTTTTCTGATATATATCTAACGAGAAAATTATCACGTCACTGCACAGGACTAATGACTAACTTTTACAGCAAACCAGACGCAACTGCGTATGCTTGCGCGATTCCTAGGTAAATTACGGGTTTATTAAAAATTTCTGTAAACTCGTATTACAGTCACTGCAATTACCGAGTTGGTGCACTACGTACAGAGAACGATATAAATCGCCTGGCTGCTTGGATAAAAATTCAAAGGGTCAATTTGGAATTCCAAAGTGCAACGAATATATTAAAGGGACAAAAATTCAAAAAACTATAAAATTTTGTTTTCTAATTTTATACGAGAAAATAACTTTACCTAATTCTTTGATTACTCATTAAAGTTCCATCGCACGATAAGGGGTTGGAAGGGGCGACACCCCCCGGTTCCTTATCGTCTGGACCAGAGTGCTATTGTCCAAACGTAAAAGATCAGCAGACGGTAAATGGTAGGAAGCGGACAGTTACTGGGAGGGTTGAAAGGGGGTTGGAAAATGAAGATTGAAAAGGGGGTTGGGCACCGATGAAAAAATAAAAAAAAAATTCCTCGATTCTACGCTCGAACTTCAATTACCTTTAATTGGCACGGAACGAGTCAGAGTCATCGGGTAGACTAGGTGAGCGCGGGGGATGTTTCTAGGGGTGGTATTTTCGTTAATTCGAAGTAAGGGTGGTTAGTAGCTATAGGGATTCATAAAAGGGCTCTTGGTTGTCACAGCCACTTCGTACCATTTAATGGTACCACCAGCTGTGCCTAAATCGATGTTGCATGTAATGGACATATGCGACCTGCTGCTAAGGATTTCACGTGAAACACTCGGAGGGATGCTGTGGGTTTATGAAGATCATCTGTACTTGTTTGCCCTGGCCAAGGGGGTTCGCCACGAGATGACAATAAACCCGGTACCTGCTGGTTGGAGTGTAAACTCACGTTTGCAAATATACGAGGGATGAATAATTATGAAAAAAATAATAATTTCAGAAAATCCGACAAATTTCGGGAAAAAATTTCGAAAATCTTACATTTAATCTCCAATCGCCACTATCAGTTACGATTTTTCGAATTATTTACGCAAAATTACAAATAACCATAAGCAACAGTAATTTCGCAATTTCGTAAACACACCAAGGATCCTAAGGGATGCTACTTCGACACAGCATACCCTAAGCCTTCCCTTAGGTTGCCAATTTCGTAGTTAATAACGGAGAAAACTTTAAGACCGCTCTCTATCGTCGGGAAAGTTCAGCTTACACTTACCAAGCTTTCGAGATTTTCCTCCCTGTTAATTTTACAGTTTAAGCGCAGATCTGCTATAAGAGTGACCTAAACTTTACCGTATGGGGTTAACCTATCGAATGGCCTGAGTGAGGTTAAAGTACACATAGCTGTATACCTATGCATACGTGTACGTGTAGTAGAAAGAGTCGCGAGCCAGGCAGACCGGTGTAATTTCGTAATGTCGTTACACGAGGTTAAACTCTATGAAAGTCTAACAAAATTTCGTTACACGTCCTCGTTCGTGGTGACAATGTAATTTTGCGGGGAACAGAGCAAAAGAAAGTCAAACGACCTAGCAGAATATCGCGTCATAACTTTTTCGCGCATGCGCACAGCACACGGTACCAGTGGTAGTTACGCGCACTCGACGGACAATCAAAATTACGAAGTAATTTAATAGAGGCCGTACACGATTTCCAGGTTATAAGCAGTAAATAGTTTAGTAACACTGTGCCAATTTCACGAATACCCATCCACGTGGGAGAAGCGTCGTAACGCGTCGCGACGCCAATAACAACAACATTGTTTCTACCAAATTTTCTGTCGACGTCCTAATATAAAGTTTCGGACAATTTTGCCAAGCAAGTTTGCTCAATTGTTGAACAATGTTCAGTGGGACACATGTTGTATGATATGTTACGAGTGGATCGATCGTTACGTTCAGGAATGAGATAAAAGAGGGAAATTCGAAAATGGATAAATATGTATATATTACTTCCTACACGATATAACGTTGAATCGAACGACGTGATTCGTAAACGACACAACGTGAACGTTTACGAGTAATCGTAAAGCCGTCATATTGGTATTCCGTAAAACTGCCGAATTTTTCGATGAAATTTGACCTACGTTAAAGCCAGTTAAATATACATATATATGTGCGTGCATACAGAATATACATAAAGAATATAGTGCTGAAGAATTTTCACATTTTTTATGGTCCAACATAAAAACTAAAAATTTCAACAAAAAAATACAAATACCAACGTGTTAACGACCAGTCGTAAATTGTTCGTATTCAATATGGCGACGGTTGCGTGTATAAGAAAGTTCCGCAACCAGCGATTTTAGCAGATTCGAGCGTGACTTAAGGCGATAAATATAATTAGTGGCATAGATAAGGTTTCATCCGATAAGACGAAGCCCCGCGATTTGACACGTAACTACGTAACATGACGCGTGGATAATCAGTAGCTAAAGCCCAGATATAGTCGGACCTAAAATACTCAAGGCAGTATTTCAATGATCCGTAGAAAAAAAAAATGTCTCCCACGTTGAAACTAAAAATTATGCATATTGATCGACGATTCAAAATACATATCGCAAGTGCCATCTCTAATAGACTTTCCATAAAAATGAGTCCCCTGTATTTTACATTAATTTCACGAATCACTGATACCTCGAATAAAATTCCAAAAATTCCCACACCTTTTTTTTTCCTTATTATGAAGATAAAAAATAAAAAAAGATAAAGATAACACAATCACAATCAGACAATCACAAAGTAAATAATAATGCCACCAGGTACTCCACAGGTGGGTCATTCAAACTGCTTGAATTTTTAGGGACACGAAAAGGCCTCCATCGTAACGTAACGTGACGCAATGACGCTTAGGTACACATAGATCCTAGAGTGGCAACTATTCGCGATAAGGAGACGTTCGTAACTTGCAAGCATGTACGTACATACATCCACGCATTCAACATACAAGGATCGAAGCACCAGAGTCGAGTAGAGAATTCATTGAACAGGAATATATCGCGTCAATGAGCTCATTTCAAATAACTCGTGAAGATCAAACGAGAGACAGGTCGTCCACTAGAAAATAACGTGAAGTCAGTTTCCCCGGGGCGAGTCAACGAGAGTTGGCTCAGCAGGTGGCTCGTTTGGCCCGACTGCTTTTGGATTTGGAGGTTATTCGCGTGGTTGTTCTGAGAGAGCGAAATTTGGTTGGCAATTTGGTTACCCTGGTAAACGGATATTATACTACGCACTACATGTACGATATAAACACAAAAATATATATATATACACTTTTCTCCACTATTCTAGATTACGTCAGCAATTTACCATATGCAATATGATGTATAACCAATTGCTATTACGTCGGTATAGCAGATACGTGCATATATGTATAATTACAGTGAAATTATTCGATTTCTCAAGGTGGCATTTTCAGTTAATAATTCGTTTCGTGAGTGAAAACCATTGGACGGTACGCGATACATCCGCCAGATGGCGGTGGCTTCGAGCTTCCTAGACCGCAGGTACTATATCGTGAAATGTCCTATTCCGGGACCAAGACAAGCCCGACAGGACGAATAATCGGGACGGGCTTGTCCAGGATCCATCACCCCCGTAACCCATCTCGCTTGGCTAAATTGACTACGTGAACGAAATATCCCATTTCCAGAATGGCGGATCGTTTCTTGGACACGACATGGCGCGAGATTAACGCACCCTCCCGACCTGAGCTGCCAGATGAGTGAAGTCTACCTATTTCTACCCCATACGCGTTTTGGTGATCCTGACCGAGCGAAATCTCCTGAGATTTAGTTGTAAGTTCCACTGCGAGTTCGATAACGTGAGGGGATGAAAGGGGAAATGGGGGGGGGGGATGAAAAACAAGACAAAAGTTATACCTTTGTAATGGCTTATTTAGGGGATGCTTAGCAGTTTCAGGATAAGCTTGCACCGAGTGAATGGAGATATTTAGGGGATGAAAATTTGCATAAATTAAACGGATTACAAAGTATCGTACGGATGCCCGGGTTATTCGTAGGCAATTCGAAGCGGTTGGAATTTGACCCTTTGACCCTTAGACACGGCATCCCCTTTGAGGGTAAAATCCTGCTCGATTTATTTAACCGATACGATTTCAGGCAGGCTGGGCTTGCCAAATTGTTACAGTCGGAGAACAACGGGGCCCAACCCCTATCGAACTGCTAGTATTCCTGGGACTGGCTGTGAGTCTGGCTGTTGAAAGGCAGGGGCAGGGTTTTTCAGATGGTGAGACGCATTAATATTCATTTAGCAAACCCCTGCACGTATCGCATACCGAAACTGGGTTATTTGCGCAATATTAACGTCTCGCGATACCCCCCATGTTACGTTACTTCCGTACAGGAGAAACCGGATGCTCGACTTTGTAAATATTATTCGTTACCTTTTGTCACGTCCTCGCTGTTCATTTTCAGGGAAAACGGAAGTCCGCCGAGAATACGTATGCCTAAGAGCAAAAGAATGTCGGCACAGTATTTGCTCGTGGGCTGCCTAAGTATCCGTAGGGCAAAAATGCAGAATCGTCCATCGAGAAGAGATAGCGGAAGCGAAGCGTATAAAAGTCCTTGCAGCCTGAACCTGACCTAGCCTAACAATCTGATAACTTTTCCATCGTAAAACTTTTCTGCCAATATTTGCCTCTCAGCGAATTCCTGCCGATTGCCCGAGCTAATTATTCCAGACTGAAGTTAACCGGCGATGGCCGGTGCGCCGCTTCCGGTTTTTCTCGTCGAAAAATATTTTATCCCAATAATCTCATCTAATCGCCGTACAGCGATTAGACGTTTGTCTTCGATCTCGATGAAGTGCATTCGGTCACAGGTCGGTAGGTGGAATATTTTTGTGAATGTAAAAATGCATCAGGACGAATGTCTGGAATCGGATTTAAAAAGTGAAATGGGGGTAAGCTCGGAGAGAAGGGAAAGGGGAAAAAAGGGATGAGAAGGAAGTTGGCCATTGTCAAAAGACAAAAGACCTTCCTAGCCAAGTCATAACTCTCGACTGGTATGTATGGCTAAGCACTCCGCTAACTTTTCTCAAAATCCCCCCTCCCCCCCCCCCCCACTTGCCCCTTTACGCGCTCGACCATCCTACTCATTTCTATTCCAATGTTATATAATCCAGCATACCATAATACCCCCTTGAAACTGAAATCGAAAAAAAATGGAACTGGTTAAAAAAAATTATCCATCACCCTATTAACTACGTACATACCTGGTACCAAGTAAATAGGGAATACTACGAGGATGTTAATTAATTTTTCTCAAAATTCATCTTTCATTAGGAGTGGTCAGCAAGTCGAATTTCCAACTAGCGAATTCCGCTTAACTTCTTGGCGTCGCTCCCAATTAGCTGGTCGATCCAAGAAACACGGATCGCACGCCGATCCATCATGGAATAAGGATTGTTTTTGCTGGGTACAATAATAGCGACGATGCAATAAGCGTTAGTCGCTGGTAATTATGGAATAAAAAAGAAAAAAGAAGAATTTTCTACGAGGAGAAGAGGGCAGTTAAGGCTCGTTGCCTATTATTTATACAGACGCTACTTGTGATGGTACTTGGGAAAGGGTCTTGCAGTATATGTGTATATACGTGTATCCTCGGATGTAGCTTCTCGGTTAATGGAAAAGGCTCTGAAGTAGTAGAGAAAGACGGCAAGAGTCGGACGCGACGCTGTGCAAGTTAATGGTATGGGCGTCCCGACGCTGCGCGTTGAGAGAGAAGTGGTCGGACGTCGTCGATAGACCGGGGGGTAATTATGAAATGAGAAACTGCAAGACTGGCCTCGTAAGCCAAACGAAATTCACGTCTAGGAATTCGTGGCGGTTGACTTCGTGAAAATTTAGGGTTACGACAGAACGTGACGTAAGTGGATAATGCCGACAGCTGGTCAGACAGGTAGAATTTGCATCGAGGCTCGGTGAGATATCGCGTACGAAATGAAGCTTCGTGAAGTTTGAAAGGATTTGAGAAATTTTTTCTCTTTTTTTTTTACTAATAAATGAACAAGTTAACGCGACTGTTTTTGGGACGTTCTGAAGTTACGTAAGTGTCTTTGGCTTTATTATATATATATACAGTTGAAGCTTAGAAAAAGAAGCCAGCCGGCTGTTGTCTACTTGTAGGACTTTGCGGGCTTCTTTGAAGTGACAAGGAAAACTCGTGTTTAAGGGGAGCCGGGATCATTTTACAAAAGAATTTATGTCGTCCACAGAATATACTAATAGAAAGCTTTTGGGACGTTTCACGATATGAAAGCGTTTGAGATTTTTTTTTAAGAATCGTACCAGCTGCTCCGCCGGAGGGGAGTATCGAGAAAGAAGAGCGAAGAAAAAAAAAGGGTTAAAATAAATACAAAAAGCGCGATTGAAATGCTGCTTAATTAAAGCGCGTCTGGTACAGAAAACAAATGAGTACATGTGTTTCTTCTTTCAACAAGAATCATTTGCCGCGAACGAAAAAGGTCGAGGGTAAATTTGTTAATAAATAAATTCGATCATATTGATCGTGATGTATGATATCGTCATGTAGACATACGTGTGGAATAAAATTCCTAATAAAATCATCCCTGAAATATCCTCTATAAAGTATATACATATAGGTGACGTTGTAAAATTGCCATAATTCCAGTTCTCTAACCGTGCGTAAGACTGTCATGGGATTCTGGGACGTTGAAATTTTCATTTTTTCTATAAATAATCATGCATCGGCATGAATAACGTTCTGTGATCCGATGATAACACGTCGTCATGGTTATTGACCCATTTCTTCGATCAGTCGTATATCCCGCGTACGTTTTTTTTCCCATCGTTATCATCTTTTACTCCTACATGCATATCCGCCCACAATGTGGAGAAGTGCGCTCTTTATTTCTATTAGCATTCGGAAAACAAGACAGATATGGAAAGAAATATATATATATATATATATATATATATATATATATATATATATATATACAAATATATATACAAAAATTTTTTAAAT
>JARQSW010000315.1:72072-84556 GCA_030142375.1 Calameuta pallipes
TATTTCTATTATCATTCTGAAAACAAGAGAGATATTGATATATATATATATATATATATATATATATATATATATATATATATATATATACACATATACATATATGCATATATGTATATAATCCACAAATACGAAATAGCTAGGAACTACCGCAAAGATTCAATAGACGTCTGAGCGTCGGTGCGTCGGACGTCTAGTGTTCTCGAGGGCGCGGAAGTTTTCGAAGGGCTGAAGAGGGTGTCGCTCAAGGACAGGAATAAATTCCGAATCATCCTCTACATAATAAATCAGGCAAGGAAAAAAAAATTAAAGAACGCAAGCTCCTCTATTATTCACTGCTCGACGTACCGCCCAAAAGTATCAAAATCCACCTCCATATACGCACACGACAATAGACACAGTGGTCGCGCTTAAATGTAAAACTCAAAGAAAAACCAAAATGATTTTTTCAAAAATTCCTTAAAATTCGTGAAAAACACTTTGCCTGAATAAAGTAAAAATATCACACCACCAATCCCTGGCCCTCTTACCAGTATCCAGCACGGTTCAAAATTTCAGTTCCAAAAAAAATGCAATGATCCCCGTTACTTACCGCCTCAAAAAATATCCAAAATCCACAAGACTCTACACCCACGTCATAAGAATATAAAAAAAGAATATAAAAAAAAAACACCTTGTTTCTTCAACGACATTACGTCACCTGTCATCCCAGGGTCCACGTGTGTGTTTTCCGTAAAACCCAGAATTCCCTATAAATAACTTGACAGTTCCCTGACAAAAGCAGAAAAAAAAGAAAGAAACACGCATACACGTGTTACCATGCATTAACCAAGATACACACAGGTATAAAAGCAAAGTCTCGTACACGCTATAGCGACATTAGTAAAGAGTAAAGGCCCGTTCACAAGTGCTCGCACACAATCTCAGCCATAGAATCTCTTGTCTGACTCCCATCGTCCACACGCCCCTGACCCATCCCACCCAGGCTGGTGCAACGTACCCCTTAAAAAATAAAAAAAAAAGAAGAGAGGGTAGCCAGAGTATGTAAAACTACCCTCTCGACTGACACCCTCATTCTCGTCGTAGAGTCTCACCCCTATCAGGCCTGACATAACCCTCTGTCCTTCTCTGGCGAAATCCTGCGGTCGCTTCCTCCCCGGAATTGTGCCTACGCGGAAACGCACAAACGACAAAAACTCTTTCTGCGACGGGCGTCCTGGTCGCGTAGCACCGAGATCGACGCCTGGCGTCTGCATACGTAATATATACGTGGATAGATATACCGACGTTAACCGACCCTACTCGACGGACTGACTGACTGACGGACGGACGAGATAGCGGAATTACGCCCACGGCGGCTGCGACGCCTCTTCTGACAGACGGCTCTTCGTTCTCTATACACGTGTACCAACCCTCTATCGCGCTATCCTCTCACTGGCTCTGTTTCCTCCTCTGCTTGTATGCGTCGTGCTCTTTATCGCGTGCTACGTACTACATTTTGTAGGGTACTGTACGTTCTCTTGGTACGATGGTTAACGTCACGGTTTGTACTATATGTTTATGTAGTGCTGATAGTAACGTAGGCTGAGGTAAAATTTAAATGCGGTTAAAAAGCCATAAAGAGACTCTAGTCAAATGGGAGCCATTGATCACGCGGAAGATGTACAGGTTGATTTATTCGGTAGGAATCGAGAGATTTTATAGGGCGTGTATACAATTGAGAATTTTCTTTATTTTTTTTCTCTCCTACTTGTCATTCATCTTTCTTAGGACAATATGGTACTGGGTGCTTTCGACTTTTTCGATACGTTATCTGTCTGGTTTTGTATACGTAAACTTATCCAGAGAGCAATGGCGGACGTGCCTCTTTTCGATATTCACTCAGGATATCCCTGAAGTCTACTCTCTCTCTCTCTCTCTTTCTCTCTCTGTCTCTCTGTGTATGTGTCTCTGTGTTTCTCTCTCTTTTCCTTACGTGCTATTCCATGGCTGCACTATTTTAATATTGTAGGCCAGAAATCGAATAAGTTGCGGCCCTGGGGAGAACGCGGGACACTTTACGGGCTTTTACGAAGGGATGGAAATGCCAAGGCACTTTTACGGAAGACTTACTGCTGGAGTAAAAGTGTGTACTCGCGGTATATGTGTATATAACGTACATGGAATATAAGGGTAGCGTAGGATCCAATAGAGAAACAGATATTGATGCGGTGTCCGTGAGAAAAAGAGAAAAAGTAGAGAGGAGAGAAAATATGTGAAACAAAAAAAAAGAGGAGACACGAGGTTGACGGCACGCGGTTAAAAAGCCATTAATCACTCTGTATGAAATAACGCGGGAAAGCCTGTCGGTTTAAAAAAAAAAAAGAATAATGAGGAAAGAAAACAATTTGAGCAGGATATTACCATTTTTGAGGATAAAAATTGAAAATATGAAAAAAGTTATAATCGGGAGGAAAAAAATTTTTTTCGAATTCAAAATTTTGCACAAACCAAAATATAGACGTCACCGGGCGAGTTCCACGTGCTTTCACGTAATTTCGTATTGATCTATCGCAGCTGAGGTAGAAAGTCGCGAATGTACGAGCGAGACACGCGGCAATACGCTACTCTCGGGCGTGCCTATAAGCGCCGCGACGCCACCCGTCGCAGCGGGGAGGCGTCTAATTTTGTGGCCAGCCGAGTTATTAACAAACCACCGTCGTATCACCGTTGCGTTCGGGATACTTGTCGGCGCACTTGCTGTCTTCAAAATAATAATAGATTATCTAGATATATCCCCGTAGTACGCGCGACCCTGGATCAGGTTGAAATCGCAACAAAATGCCAACCCCCTGCGTTAAATGAATTATCTAATCGTAAGCAAAGGAAAGAGACGAGAGATAGAACCAAAAGTACAGACCGAATGAAAAATTCTTAATTCGGCCAAACGCGCGCAAAGGTATTACAAGCACCCTTACGCAAGACCATAAAAGTATTTTTTACTCGCCAACACAACCCTTTCGCGAAGGGTCGTCTAAGCTAAGGGATGAAATTTTACAGTCGAAGCTCCGAAGTTTAAAGTAGTAACGCAGCCAAGTAGCCTCGTGAAACTGTTTATAGAGTTTTAAGGGTCGATCGGTTACCAGAGCCGTCGAGTCCGCCAGCGGAGGTCGCGCGCGATGTTGTCAAAAGTTTGAGGGTAGATAAAGACGTACTAAGGGTAGATTCGAGAGAGACGTACGAGGGTGGACGGACGGGAGGGTTGCTGTATCGAAAATTTAAGTTGAAGGTAAAGAAGGAAAAAAGCCCATTGGAGAGTTTAAAGAATTTTCTTTTCTTCTTTTTTTTTCCTCAACCCCATTTTCCATCCCTGTAAACACCCTTGCGCGCTCGTTGGACAAGACATGGAGAGTCTTCTTTCGGGTGAATCACTTTAAGCGGTGGTTTCCCGTCCTAAGTGGGCTGTTCAACGAATCGATAATAAATCTCAGATTCCGCGAGGGGTACTGACAGAGGGTTAAGTGGGATTCAACCCTCGTTCCCAATGACGCATCCCTTCGGGATCCCGCGGGAATTTCGAATTTCTAGGATCACCGTTTTTTATCTTGACTCTAACGGTCTTTGGTCGTCGGACAATTTTACTGGGTGAAATAAATATTTTTAAAAAAATTCGCCGATTGAAAATCATAATAATTCCATAATACTCGCAATTACCAATTACTAAAGTGCCATACAAACCTCTTCATTATTAATTTTTATTTGTATCTCAAAAAAAAGATACATCCCCTGTACCTCGAGATAATCACGTGTCCAATTGACGCGGTCTTCTCTATGATGTTTACATATTGACACGGATAATACATGATATTTCCAGCGGATCCCCAAAATCCATGAACACACGCACAATTCACATCTACACCTACTCCACAGTGACATTACATAACAATAACGTACACATATCGATATTGCATATGTAAAGATTTTCGATAAAGCACAGATAAAGCACGGAATAAAAATAAAAATAATAAAAAGGAGGTAATCCATCAACGAGCCAACTACGTCTCTAGATTAGGAGAGATGATAAGGGAAACATACTCCTGAGCGATAACCTACAGATTCATGTAAATTAGCATAAGATACAGATAACTAAATTTCATCTTGTCAAAGCCGAATTTTCATGAATCCGCCTCACTCCTTTCCCCACTTCCCCTTATCACCAGACAAAAAGCGTCGAGCATTGACCGATCCGTCGGGCCTCACGCATCGACACCTATTGAAGATATTTTCCTTCTAGTATCTTATTAATCATTGGATCGTCAACTTGATTCCATAAAAGAAAAAACAATTACTCTGAATCATTAACTCTTTACTCTATTCACACGCGAATCAAGCGGAAGTCACAAGAACGTAACGTTAAAGACAGCGTAAAAGCGCGTGGTGGACTCGTGAGGCTCTCGGAAGCTCGTTGATAAGAAAAAAAAAGAGAGATAGAGATAAAAGAAGAGAGAAAGAAAGAGAGAGAGAGAGAGAGAGAGAGAGAGAGAGAGAGAGAGAGTTGGAGAGAACTTGCCGGTTAGGAGGATCCTAAGCGAAGGTTCGACGACGACACTGGTGGTGGTGGTAGTGGTGGTGGTGGTGGTTGGTAGTTGGTGATGGTAATGATGGTTATTTTGGTGATGATGTTAATGATTGGTTACAATGATTGAATTATTATTATTAGTGATTATAAACTGATCTTTGATAGATTTTTTTGTTATATATCGGATGGGAAACCGGATTGGTTGGATTGTCGGTCTTTCGGTAGGTTGGTTGGTGAGAGAAAAGAGAAACAGGTAGGTCTGGACCTGTGGATGGTACGTGGTGCAGCAGGGCCGGGGGCTGACGCGACACTGAACGTAACGTGCCTCCGGGCGAACCCTGTGCGCATGCCTTCGGCGCATCTGTTCCTCGTGATACGCACCCGGACACATAGCCAATCCAGGAAGTAGGATAAGGCAGTGTGTTAAGGCGTGCCTACATATTTCTCAATGATAGGAATATATTGTATTGTTTTTCTTTTTTTACCTGTTAACGATATATATATCTATATTGGAAATATATCCGTTACCGTATGAATTTGCGATACCGATGTTATCGAGGGTATATGGTGATGTCATATGGATATTTATAGGTTAGGCAACAGGTTAGGTTATTTGTTGTTCGAGCTCATTCTAGGGTCAGGTTGATAATTAAGGGTGAATAATACTTGCGACAGGTTTGTTCATATTATATATGATAAACGAAATAATTTTTAAGGTTTGGACACGCCTATTTTTTATAATGTAACATTTTAATTCTTCGAAGTGAGTACGGTTTTGGATAGCCATGTTTGTTTTTTTCTATGATCACCAGATACATCTATGTAGAGAATATTGTTGTTGGTAGATTTTCTACTTTTTACGATTGTTTACAGATATCAGGGACGAATCGAGATTTTATCGTGAATCAAGTAAATTCTTAAGTCACCATTAAAATTCATCCAGCGAACCGTCGAAGTGCTTTGCTTTTATTGGCGACGTGACGCGATCCCCTTTTCCCTCGCTTCGCTCTATCACGAGAAAACAAAACTATACGAGTTCACAAGGAAGAAAGTAAAAGCCAGTCGATCTTCGAAGGGTAAAGTAAGAAAAAAAGTAAAAAAAAAAAGATCGCAGGCAACAGGTGAGAGTCTTTCAAAACAATTTCAAATACGAATATAGTCCACGTGTCCAGTAAATGTCCATTTCGATTCGTTTTACAGTCGATCTTCGCGCTTCTGGTAAGTAAGTCAACGATAAGTTACTTATTTCGCCACGAGAGGCGCGACGCGCGCGTACGAACAGCACGTAACCTCCCATGATGCTCTGCTTCGTGAGTGCGAGAAATCAGAGCAGAGCATTTCGACCTACCAAAATTGTCGGAATAGCGTGGATATCTCGCGCGGTATGTGCATACAATGGATATAATTGTACTTACAGTGAACTCGCACCAGGTTGCATATCTACGCCTATGTTTATTCGAGTACCGTGAGCAATCGAAGGAAAGAGACTTTTCTCCAGCAATATCGATGGTGGCAGAACGATAGGAGACTAGAGGAACGGAAAGCAGTAGGTAGGCGGTGGGTGGGACACGACGGAGATAGGAGGTTAGAGAGCAACGGGGTTGGCCAGGAGGACCTATGGAGGACACTGCGAGTGTAATGTAAACTAATTAGCAGTGGAGTCTACGGCAATTAAGGCTGCTAGAGTGCTTCGCTCTGACACTCCACCAACAACCCATACCTGGTTGACAACAAGGTATTAGTATTATAAAGTGAAAACTACACTAGATTCTCGAAAGCGTCCGTTGAAAATTGAATATTTCGTTAAAAGCTGTATGGCATGGCGCACGAATCATTGTAATTAACGTTGGAACGGGAAGAGGCAAAATTTGCAATATTTAATTATTTTCCACGTCGTACGCGATACATTCGATTTGTATGGTAGAATTTTGTTATACATTTTTTTTTTCCTCCTAACCAAATTTAAACCATCATGCACTGCTTCCACGTGACGAAGGGCTGACGCTACTGTTATCATCGATACACCCGGTATAGTATATAACGCATACCTGTAATGGAATCGATCAGTATGACAATCAGAATTCCAGGATACGACATAGGTTTCTGGCCTTCCGGCTAGAAACCCATAATGGTTAAGCGGTAAATCGGGAAATTCCATTTATCCAGTGACTTCCATTGGCTCTCGTGCGTACCGAGAGAAACAAACATGGATGCCTCGTCGTTTATTTAAATCGATGCGTGTCTTACTGGGAATCGGCTACGCGGCTGATTGTCGGAAACTGTCGAAATGGATTTATTACGCGACGTAAAGAAGTAAAGAATTTGTTCGTGCATCGATGGCACGTGACTGTTTGAGAAATGAGACGATTTAGAGGGCGCTCAAACGGGAAACTCTTTGCAAACAGCTGCTTCTACTTTCTCTCTGTTTTTTTTTTTTTTTTGAATTAACGTACCCGAGAGCATGAGTAACCACGATCTGAATATACTTTCAGGCTGAAGAATGGCGAAGGAGCAATGCTCCTCAAGGATAAACACAAATGGGCTGAATCTAAGGATTTCATACGTATTACATATGTATGGGATACTCTACCGAAGATAATTTTTAAATTTGAATTTTTACGCGGGAATTCTCATGAATTTAAATATACTACGTGTAATCCATTAATCGAGTATGTCTGTACTAGACTCTCGTAATGTTAAAGCTTATTTTTATAACTGTGATTAACAATATTATTATCGAGCTAAGACGGATAATAATATCATTTTCACGAAGTTAACGAAAGTTCAATTCGGTACGTAATGTCGCATTTAATCGAGCGTGGAATTACGTGCTACAACTGTGGTGAGTTTTATCGCTGTAAATTTTTTTTTATTTTCACGATAAAATATGCCGTTTCAGTGATAATGTGGAGCAACTTGAAAACTGTCGTTGTCGCTAAAAAACAATGACAGGATCATCGAAATCTATCTATTTCCAGGAATAATTACTTTTTTGAATTAAAAAAAATTAATTATAAATATTAGCATTAATCAGTCCGACGTGACGTGACCTTGATTCAAGCTCATTCAAATGTTTCCCAGTTCGACATCTATCGGCTTCATTAGAAGACTTTAGAGCTTCCGGTTTCGGTAAACCATCTTAGTTTCACAGTTAATAAGCAGCTCATCGTGTTATCTCACGTACCCCGAGGACACGGTCTGGGGTCGAGCGCCAGAGCGAAAGGTTCATAATCAGGAACAAGATAAGCGAAAGGGATTGAATCGTGGAAATTGCAAAGCGTTTTCAGATTATGTTTTTAAATAAACCAGGGGTTAAAAAGAGACCAGCCTAACCAGCCATTGAGTCAGCCACCCATTAAGCAAGGCCAGACCCGGGGGTTCCCCGGATCGGAGAATTACTCCGGCGCATAAGAATAAATGATAAAGTGGAAAACTCGAGAGTGAAAATTCTTTTTATAACGTTTCGAGATACGTCTCGGAAGGATAGATTAGAAAAAATAAATATTTTTTTCTACAATTTACAAGTCCCCGTTATGCTACGAAGTCCTATACAGTTCCTAGCTGATACGAATCCTGACCTATGACCCTTGGAACTTGCAACTCGTAAAGGACAACGCTTAGCGGCTCGCTTGATATTTTTCAACTGCGGTCTGTACCATCAGAACTTTTACTACAGGTACTTCTGGTGTCGTTACCAACAATAGCCGGTACTACAATGTACCTCTCTGTTGGCCAATTTAACACTGTGACGTTAATAGGATATTTTCAGGTCCTTCGGGTCGACTTTGAAACAAAGTCGATTTAACTGGGCAGTCAAGTGACCGTTCCTTAGAATTCATGAGAACAAGAAACGACCATTCTCATAGAAGAAATCCAAGCGACCAGACAGCCTCGGACTGTTATGCGTAACTGATACGTCTAGAACGTTAAAAGTTTCCCTTATACCTGTAATTTTGATCGTGTGAATTTCTTTGGAGGCCATGCATTCCAGCAGCAGTGCGGGAAGGAGAGAGGGGGGGGGGCGTCGAATAGCTTATAGTGGAGAACGTGGTGGGACCAGGTCGTCTACTCTCGAGGGTGCTTCCTGGGTGTAAGGGAGGGTTGAAGAAGAGGTTCGCAGGGGCGGCTCGAGCGAAGGGGGCCCGACAGAGAGAAAAAGGGTCTGGATAGGGATGGGTGGGAGGGGGTCGAGGATGCCGTGGAAGCCAGGCTGTAGAGAACGGGAGAGAGAAGTGGAGGAGTGTCACAATGGCCTGCAGATTGGAGAGGCAGACGTACAGTCCGAACGCGGTACAGTCAAGGCGAGACAGCGCATAGTCGCAAGCTATCACGGACTATAAACTACTGAGCGGGTAGTATCCAGCGGGAGGGCCGACCAAAGCCTGATATTACTACTTGTACAAATACAAATATCCGAGATGCCAGTGAGGTTGGGGTTGACAGGGATTCTCAATATCATAATACACACTGCGAAAAGCTCTTAAGTAAAGTTTTGCCGACGTAAAGCTCACCGTTCACCACCGGATTCTATATGTATGTATATTTCCTAGGGATTTTAATAGTGGCATAGAAGAGAATGAGGCAAAATAGAAATAACAACAAAAAATTTCACGTCCTCGATCCACTTACTTCCTGGTAATTAAGTACGATCCTAATAAGGTCCAAAATAGAAGTTAGGAATTCGTAAAGTTTCACGGATTTACGTGAACTCATATTCCCCTAGGATTTTAGAATATAGGGATAAAGTCTGGGACCGCGGTTAGACTGGCAAGTCTGGCAGGAAGAAGTCCGTCTCAGAGGGGTTGGGGACGTTTAGATGCCGTGGCTCTGGGGCGTAATATTGATCATGGCATGGGCAGGGGGGGGGTGTCTGCACCCTACCGCCGTACCCTCTTCGCCGCTTCCCCCTCCCGCGACTCCGTCGCTCGGGAACCAACTGAAGCGTTGCAACGGGCCCACTCGCTGCATACACGCGCCATCCCTATAACGGGTGGTCGTTAAGTGTCGCAGAAAAATCTCAGTTGCGTATCAGCAACGCTTCGAATGATACTCATTGAACGCACATGCAGATATCGGCCTTATGGAAGAGTAAGGGAGTTTTTCAATGAAGAAAAAAATAAGTTTAAATTAAAAGGAAAAGAAAGGATATACCGACAGAGTGCATTCGACGGATAAATGCATTAATGAACTTTGACCTTTTGACTCGAGTGTAAAGGAGAGGGATAAAATCGTATCTAAAAATATTTATTTAAATTTTTAGTCGAAGGGACACACGGAAGAAGATTCGTATCGGCCGATAGTAATGGATATGGATTGCGCGTCTGGTTCCCTTTTGTAGCTACTTGTATTGATCGATTATCGATTGATACGGGATTTTCATATTTGAGAATCACCAAGGAGTTTTACGAGAGACACGACACTGTCGTACTATTTTTGAATAGAACTGTACCGTGCAAAGCAGGCTGAGCCTGCGCGTGTACAGGCCCTACTTGCTGGCTGTATATATGTATATGTATATGTATATATATACAACACACAAATGCAGGTGCAGGCTCGGTGTGGGTGACTGTGAAAAAAAAAAGTCTTTTGCAAGAGGTGTACGCGGGGATTCCGATGGAGGAGAACTACAATATAGCTCGAGCTTGAGACCATAGAAAAGCCGTCTGGCTTAAAGGGTCTGGTTCAGGACGAATTCGCGGATATACGAACCTAACCTAAACCTAAGCTTTACGTAGTCACCCTTATATACTATACGTATACGCGTAACGTCTCTCCATAGACCCGCTGACCTGCAAGACCTCAGCCCTTTGGTACCATTGGAAACCGTGTTTCACTTAGCCATTGGATTTTGCGAAATTATAGCACCGGAGGACTGGTGAATTCGAATGCGTAAGACAGACACAGATCGAAACGAAAGAAAAAGCAAACAGGGTGAGTCGGATGAAATAAAAACTTGAATTGCGGTAAGAAAAAAAAAAAAAAAAAGTATGCAGAACCCTTAATTACGAGTCAGTTTAATGGGAAATGAGTCCTGGACGTACATGTATATTCCACTCACGCAAAACCAACGAGGAAATCACATTTTCGTTATTCCGAGGACAGAGAGAAAAAAGAAAATAAAGTTTTCGCGCATCCGCGCATCCCCGAGATTGCACGATTGCAAAGGGACTCATCTCGACGTCGACTACCAGGGAGGAAATCAACGTCAGGGAGAGTTCATCTCGACTAGGATGAAAAAGAAGTGTTATGGGAATTTAAGGGAGAAGCAGGCAGGTTGCTAACCCCTTATCAGAATACCTAAGCGCTAAGAGGTAGATAATAAGGTGGGTTAAATTATTGAGCTTTGAAAGACGCCTGATAATTTTTCTATTATTAATATATCGATTAATTTCAAGCCAGGTATAAGACCTTCTAGAAGTTTAGGTTCGAGCGATATACCAGGTGACGGTTATTCAAAGCGATCATTGCCAGTGGATAATACGGGGTTTGGGCATCTTCCAAAATCTTGCTTCTACCAGATAGCCTGTACTAATTATTCGAGCTACAGTGAGTTTTAGTCTGATACCATTTGACTGCACGATTCGGGCAGGGATCCAAGTCCATCCAACGTCCAGCTAAGGCGAATAAAAACGGGGACCTATGATAAGGTAGGTGGTTGGCGGGTGGATGCGCGAGGGGTGGTTTAAAAATTTTGTAAAATCAATCAAAACGTTAGTTAGCAGAGAACGGGGATTCTTACCACAGATATACCGGGTATATAAAATTCGACAAAAAATGGTACGATCAAGATATATATACATAAAAAATTTATTTTTACTGCATTCCAGGTATATGACGTTTTTGCGGGGAAGTTCGAGGGGGAGCGAGAAGGGATGAAGGGGGTAAAATATGAGACGTGAAAAAAAAAAGTTCGTCGAAGTGCAGAAGGGTGCCAAGGGTTGGGATAGGGGAAGATCGGGGGGGTGGAGGGATGGAGGGGTTAGGCGTGTAGCCGAGACCTCTCCAATTACGGCGTAGTGCGCCCGCCACCGAGTGACGTCAGCATTTCATTAATTTTAATTAAATATCCTTAATTTTTATGAGGACTCGCACTGACATCTTTTCTGACGTCCTTCCCCTTTCGTCGTCATACTCACTCCTGTAGGTTTTGAGCCCGCTCCTTTTTTTTTTTTATTAACGTTCCTACCTCACAATTCCCATCATTGCCCTACTCGTATCAAGCCAACTGCCACGTAAAAGCGTCGCGACGCTAAAATCTCACGAGCAAAATATGTACGAAACGCTGGTGAGTCGCGGAATTTTTAATGAATCGGGGACACTTGCGTCGCGACGCTCAGTCACGTTTTGCGATAAAATCAGTATACGAGGCCATTCGATTCAAGGAAGCTTCTGCATAATCTCTAAGTGGAAACAGATACGGAAAACTGAAAAAAAAAAAAAATCGTTCAAAGCCAGACTAAATTTTAGGGCTAATTTTAATCAATAATTTTCAGATAGATATACAATTTTTTAAATATAATGACTACGATCAATTAATCCCGCGTGTTTAATTTTTCTTTCTTTTCCTCTAAATTACCCTGCTAGCGCCCAGGTAAAAATTTTCACTCTCTCCCCTTATCTCGGAACACCTACGTTATTACCAAACGTCCAAAAAAATATATCGACGATACTATGGAATTCCTTCGAAATTCCCAGTAAGGAATTCCTGATGGGTCTGACGGGGATATGAAATATCTACTAGCAGGTGGGCCTTTCTGCACCCACCAATCCACCAATCTATATATACATATATAGATATACAAACACAGAAACGGTATAAAGGATCAATGCATAATACACGTGTTACGTGTGGCACCGGTTAGCATTCTCGAAACAGAACGACAGTCGACAGTCAATGGAATTTCAGACTCAGCACGTTACCCAGTG
>JARQSW010000315.1:84656-108546 GCA_030142375.1 Calameuta pallipes
TCCTTTTCTTTTGGTTACTTCTAAATTTTAGTTATCAAATTTAAAGGCCTCGCTAGCCACTACGGCCTACGTAACACACGTATATATATACACAGCGTATATGGTACATATAAATCCATATGTGCAAAAAGTGCACAAGGGTTAAAACAGAAACTGATGAGCATTCCGGACACGGGGTAGCTAAACCTTCGATTATCATATTAATGATCTCTTTCCAGGACATGATACAGTACCGCGTCGATCTGCATCCTAACCAAACCCTTTCCGATAACCTGACCTAACCTCACCTAACACACGTCCAAGCGACCGATTTTCCAAGATGGCGTTAAACCGAGCGAGCCGCGCTTTGCTCGTCCACCGTAAAGTGACCCGACCTGGTCTCCGTGGGTGTTACACGTATCTGTACCATGTGTCACCATCCGGAACCCTACAACACAACGGGTGCGAGTCATCCCCTTATGAAATATACGCTCCAATGAGAATATTCCCTTGGAAATCCATGAACAATTTCAGTCTATGGATATACAGGGACTTGCGTAAGCATAGCTCAATATACGAGAAGCATTCCTTATTTTTATGCTAAAAAAGAAAAAAAATTTTATCGCTATATTCTTTTTTTTTTTTTACCATGCCTGTCTGCTCTAAGCTTCTACGTATCTATTCGTAATGTATCCAAAAGTACTCATTTCGCTAAGTAGAGTAAAGCCGGTAGAAATAGATATGGAGAACAGTGACCAACCCCTTACGCTTGGCTAAAGGTACCAAGGCGAAAGTCAAACAGACTCCGACTGAAAATGGACCTGAAAGATAAACTCAAACTGCATAAAACAAACGCGCAGGGCTAATACGCGTATAGACAGCGATACCACCGAGAATACCTATATGCAATAGGTAGTTGAACTTTTTATAGAACTTGTTTTGAGTTACTTTTTTTTTTTACAATTTTTCCCTGCAGAGCTTATACCGGGTCGTATAGTAACAACGTGTATAGATAATATGAGACTGATACAAGGAAGGAAATAATAATAATATTTCTGGTACAACAGCCATGTTTAGCTATAAAATGTTGGTACGAGTGAATGTAAAATTAATAAAGGAGTAAAGAGGGATGGAGCATGTGCGGGTTAAAAATAAAGGGTGCACAAGCAAATAGGGCGATGATGGGCGCTGGTGGACCAAGTAAAAAAGAACTGTGGATCTATGCGATGCTAAGGGGGATGGATCTTCGGGAAGAGTGGGGGGGGGGGTACAGAGGGTGGGTCGAGGAAGGGATGCACTTGACGAGAAAACCGAGAAAAAAGTCTCTACGAGGTATTTTAGCTAAATCCAATAATTCAATTTCTCCGGGTAGAAATGCTCACCGCCTGGTATTCCTGAATTTCATCCCCTATATCTGATTTATCATCCCTTACGTTTTTTTTTCTCTTTGATTTTATTTCTGTCATATTTTTTTTTTTATCTTACGTACCTCCAATTTTTTTTTTTTTCTATCGTCTTGAGGAATATCGTCCGGGGTAAATCGCGAGGGGGTAAATCGTGAGCGATCCTCGAAGAAGGTCCTGGATTAGGTAGGGGATGCATGAGGAACATTTATATCCGGCACGTACGCCTCTAATGGGGGATTATATCAGCCATAAGGAGCGTTCATAACGGCAGTTAAGCCAAGTCTTGAGAGGAGCATCACGCAGGAGCATTTATGCGCCAGGATGTTCCGGTCGTTAATTAAGGTGCAACGAGTGCAACTTAACGTCGACATAATCTGTAGGACGGTACTGGAAAAAAAAAACCGCGTACTTACAGTGTGCACGTAACTTTAATTGAGCTTGAATAAGTGTTACTCTTTTGAAATTTAATTCCTTAAAGAAAAGCGTCCAAGGGGATTTGAATTCACATCTCGGAAAAATCTTTTACCAGATTCTAGGTCGCTTACTTACCGACAGAGACATAAGAAGATTCAATACGGTCGAGACTATTTAAGATTCCTTTTTGTTCAATGGGATATTTTTAATTACGGTCTAATGGGTTGAATTAATTATGAAAAATAATGTATACGGTCCAAAGGGACGTAGCTGATTATATACGCGAAAGGAAATCTGGGTATTGCGAGAGAATTACAAAAAATGTTTCTTATCGTAGAAGGCAAACTTGTCTAATACTTAATTTGACTTCTACTTACTATTCCGTCTACGTGTTACACAGTCTCGGCTGGTGTTCGGAATTCGTGGGAAACTCAAACCCAATTGCCAAACATTGGTTTATGGAGGCAACGTGCCCTCTGATAGTCTCTCTGGACCAGAACGAATCTAGTTGTACGGACTGCTAACTTTGAAGCGGATTTAAACAGCGAAGTCAAATGGATTTACCTGTAGCATCCAAAATGTACAGCCGTAAATATAAATAGGTCGATTAATGAAAATTGTCGAGAACGAAAGAAAAAATTAAATTACAACAATCTCTGGGTTATGAATACTTAACGGGGATGAGATAAAGGACAAAAAAGTATTTGAAAGTCTAAGAATATTTTTGAAATAAATTACATGAGAAAAGACGTGCAAAGTGCAGCGGATACTCGCGCTGTACAAAGATTGAGGGATGAAGCCAGTCTGCGCGTATACGTAGTCATCAGTTAGCATGTTAATCATGCTCGAGATGACGTTAGCGTAAACGTTCGGAGCCAAGAAAGCGGAAGGCGCAAAGGGGTGAAATGCTGTGAAAGGAAAGCGAAGAGGTAAAGGCGCAAGAAACTGCAGAGAGTCGAAGGGAACCAAGGAAGACGAAGCCTTTGAGTGTGAACTGAGTTTACTTATTTAATCAGCAGCAAACGAGAAAACGAGATTCTTTTTACACGTCCTCGGCAGAAACTCTGGCGTCGGGCTTTCACCGATTAGAACATGCCTGCCTACGTTCTCGCACCTTTCCCCTATTTAGCAGCGGAGCACCGAGTGAAGGACTTTGCAAAGTGCAATAAGCAGCTGGATTCAAGTGGAGAACGTGTAACTATGATTGGTTAAATATTGGCGAAAAAAAGAAACGGTGGGCAAAAAAAAGTGAAGAAAAATAAGGGTTAAGGTTATAATTTAAAAAAAAAATAATAATATACAGGGGGTGGAAGATGAGAGGAGAATTTCAGCAAGTTTGGGCAAAACCCTCAATTCTTGGGACAATATGACTGCGACTCCAATTTAAATACGGGGAATCCCCAAGTTGCGGAATGATTCTACAGTGCTGACAGCTTACGGGAAATTAGCGAAGGGCAACCTATTTTTTTTCTTCTTCGCTGGATAAAACTTGAACGATGTTATCGGGTTTCTATCCCCATGAATGTTTCATGAGAGGTGGTATAGACCCCATACGGAACCAATACACGCACCAAATAGTAAAAGCGGGTTATCCGTTCTCTCTGTAAGAGAAAATATTAGACTGCTTTCCTCTATCTTGAAACATTTATGATTTGGGTTTCATTAAAGATTTGTGAGGTTAGGTTGTATTCGTCGAATTTCCTCATTCTCCGTGTTTCGAGTAATCAAAATTCGACAATACCACTCCTTCGTATTAGACTTCGCGCAGTTTGATCCACGAAATGTATAAAATTTGCTTCGGTGAAGAAACTCCAAGGAGTGCTTGGAAAATTTTGAATAAAAAATATATGGTCCCACGATATTACCAAAGCCCGTGGGACCTGAAAATGGGGGGTAGAGGCTTCCTGTCACGAAACTCACTCTAACGGGAAGCCGCGAACCTGTTTGTTTATTGAACACGTCAGGGCTGGTTGGTGCCCACGTCACGACGCAGGATGGAAGTGTCCCGCGAGACAATAAACTCAAAACTATTCAACTTCTAGGAGCTCGAACCGAGAGGGTAGTTCTTAGGGGTTGTAACATTCAGTACGGTTGTATATACAGTCTACGTGTGGCGCAGAGACTGTGAGCCAGAAAAGAAATTACCCCAGAATTAGAAAATTCTTATACTTTGATTATTCATCCCTGTCCATAGAATTACTCCTATTCGTGTGCACCGAGAGTGCAGCGACGTATAGGCAAGTGGGAGAGCATAGAGATAAAGAAAGAGCAGAAGGGAGAGAGAGAGAGAGAGAGAGAGAGAGAGAGAGAGAGAGAGAGAGAGAGAGAGAGAGAGAGAAAGAGAGAACGAGTGAAAGAAAGCAAAACCAAGGGGAAGCGAAAGGGTCGAAAGTGCAGAGTGGCGAAGCCCCAAAAGTTTGACTTAAAAAAAAAAACAAAGTCCAGCCCTAGCAGGAGGCTTCGCACGTAAGAGAGACAAGACTAACAATAAGGGATGATACGAGCACGTCTTCTCGCATTAAAAGCCCCGCAGACGCCATTACACTCCACGTACGGTTCCTGTCCCTGAAACTACCCTGCCCGAGCACCAGGCGTTCTCAAAGTTGATGAAACGTTCTCGCACACGAGAACTCACAAGGGTGTGTTCTCGCGGCGCGAGCAGGGGTAGGTTGGCAAAGAAGGGCGGAAAGAGGATAGATCAAGGTAGACAGAAAATAAAAAGGGTCGACGCATTCAAAAGCTCTTCTTTAGTGCTTCATAAAATTCAAAGCTCCTCCACTGTTTTACTGCAGGATACTTTCCGCGATGCAACCCCCAACCCCTAAGCCTCCTCTTCGAACAGTTCAAAAACCCACCTGGCTCCTCGTATGTATCGTTAGCTTCATCCCTTAAACCGTAACAAATATTGTTTCCCAATAAAACCACCCATGACTTTGTCTTGGTGAATGCACAGCTTGGAAAAAATAAAAATAAACATTAAGTGTTCGAATGTAAATATTTTTTAGGGGATGAAAAAAAAAAAAACTTTTTTTTTCCTCCTCCTTGTCCATCCCACCTAAACTAGGCAACAGCCCATTATTGCCACAGTTAACAGTACAGGGATGCTGGTATCAACGTGATTTCCCTTATTACGTGACCAGGACGACATTGTTCAGACACCAGGTGTCCGAATACGGTGTTGGGCAAGCGAACGGGCTTGTAACGTAAATTATATGCTAGGTATACATGCATATATGTACGATATCGGAGACGTATGTGCATAGCTATGTGTGTACCCACCCCAGGAGGATATCTCATATGTACATACATATGTAGGTGGGAAACCGCTTGGTTAAAAGAAAAAGAAAAAATGAAAATACAAGAATGAAAAGGGTGCAAAAGAAATAGGGATGCGGGAAAGTAATACGTAGCGAGATGGAAAAATACTGATTCCATAATGTAGAGAGCCAATTCAGCCAAAATGGAATAACGAGATTATACAGTTATAACGTAAAACGTAAATGGTGCTTTGAGCGACATAAATTTTTCGGCGATATTTTCATGTAAAAAAAAAATCTATAAAATTTCAATGTAAAAAATGCATTAGAGTCATAAATAAGGATCGATGCAGATAATTTTCTGAATAATTCGATATTGAAAAATAAATAATCGAAGATCTTGGGTCACTTTTCGATTTTTCGTATCGTTAGCGTGAACGCGAGAGAGAGAGAGAAAGAGAGTATTTCGCGGCTCCATAATTTTGTCCCCCGGTGTGGTACATGCTCGTACGCGATAACCCGTTACAGCACGTGGCCGCGTTTTTTTTTCCCCAGTAACCATAGAACGAGGCTGCTACGTTATTTATAAATTTCGCATATAATTTACGTACTAATGACGAGACACATCTGTTTAGCCCGTAAACAATAAAGCGAGATGCGCCGGTACGACGGTGCTGCTGTCAGAAGTTATCTCAGTGTATCACCGGCACTCTATTCAATTACACTAGAGACCCGGTGAACTCTGGGAAAGCTAGATTCACGTAGCGGCACTCGCCTGCGTCTCTGCTAAGCTCACGGTCAGAGATCCCGACATGCCTTGCCACGCCGTACACGCTGAATACGTGATAGGAGGCAGCAATAATCCGACTGCTAAAGTCGAAGCTATTTTCACGGCAAGATAATTTCGCGTAAACACTTGCTCATACGAGTACATAGAAAACGTATACGATGAAGAACGCACGATACCATAAAATTGGCTGACCGACCTTAAAGGTATGCGGATAAATTAAATACAAAAAAAAAAAAAACACAAGGCGAGGCGTAATAGTCGAAGCGCGAAAATTGCAAATCCCTTCGGGCAATCTCAAATGAATATTTAACCTCTGAACTTCGGGGTGACAGGTCACTCTCATCGACTCCCTGGTCTCAACTATACCTATCGGCTCACACTTTTACTCCCTCAACGAGTCTCTCTATTCGCTATGGGACACCCGTATGCATAACCCAAAGGCAGCCGTATGCCTGGCGATGCTAACAACACGCAGTTAACGTAAATTAAATTTTATCGGAAAAGTTTCATGATGACGTTTGAAATCCACCCCCCCCCCCCTATTCCCACCCCTCCTCTACCGCCTCTAAGTATAAGTAGTTATGGTTATGGTGAATAGTCTATCCGTTTACATCGAACGTTTAGGTCGTTTAAGTACCTGAACCATGTGGTATATCAAGCTAACCACCCTTATGCCACGTACACACCGTAAATAGATACTGCCGGTATACGTGCAGATAACAAGCGAATTTTTCCTATACCGAACACATTTAATTTTTTGCAAAAAAGGTATATTTGGTCTTTGAGAAGCTAATTGTTGTGTAAAAAGCAATTAATTGAGTTGCTAATTGTGACTGACAAAGAGTGTCCATCCCAGATTTTCAGAAAAAATCAACCGATGAAAATACGTAAGGAAAATGAAAATCTGAACGTAAATGGAGCAGTGTTACATACGGATGTAATAGTTACGTGTACGTAATTTTTATTCATAACTATCTTATCTCAGAGGGTCACGTTCTAAGGACAAGGTTACGGGATCTCGAGAATAATTTTTTATAAGACACAGCGATTTGCTCATGCGCACAACGTGTCTTTCACAGACAGCACAGCAGAGATATCGTTGGATGAAAATTGTATCTGCATAGTCGTTTCGCGATTCTTATGTATTTTTTAGATGGTTCGCAAAGAAATGCAATCAATAGCAAACCATACGTAACTTTCGATAAAATGACGTAAAAAATATATATATATAGAAAGATAAACAGCGAGATGGAAATTCACGAATTTCATAAACAGTCCAAACATTCGTTTTTACCCGACCAAAATCCCTTCTGAAAGGTAACGAAAAGGGACGACGGCAAAGCGGGATACGAAATAAAAAAAATGCTTCAGTTTAAAAATAAATCATATTCAAGTATCGACAGCAGTGGAAAGTCAATACCAAAGTACCGACATTACAATCCAATCCCGCCGTAAACCTTCAGTTGGGGCTGTAGGGAAATGATTTCTAAGATTGACGGATTCTCCGTGACTGCGACCACTCGGATTCTGCTGGACCAAACGTCGTGAGCCTCGCGATGACTTGTGCGACTCAAAACACGCAAGAGGTCAGAGTGGGGGAAGCTTCCAAACCCGAAAAGAGAAGAACGGAGGGGAAGATGGTTACGGGGAAAAATACAGGCGGAATCGTTAGTATGGAGAGTAGTAATAAATTATAGTAGCCTTTGATAAATAATTATACTAAGATCCACCTATGGCGATCGTAGGTCTTCAGCGATTTGCTTGCAAAAGTTATTAGAATTATTGGGTCGAAGTGCTTAGGAATTAATAGGGAGCATAAGAAGAGCCATTCTACTTTATAGATACGGATAGACAGACAGATGGAAGATAGATAGATATTCACGTGCCTGGAGACATATGGGGAAGCGGAACTTCCGGCCCTCCAGGGACGGAGTACAATGTGCTTGGAAATTCGAGGCGGAGACCAAGAAAGTTCGCGGCCATTTCATGCGTAAAACCACATGGTTTATCACCTCGTGTTTATCAGGTCACGTAAGACATGGGGGGGGATTGTTAAAAAAAAAAATTGATAAAAAAATTTTACTAGTGCACACGATCCTCCGATAAACAGGGACACGTACCGTGACAATAGGCAGACATCTATGAACCGACCGGAAGTGTTATTAGTACCCATAGATATACTCATACGTCACCTAATCGGATTCCCCGATCTGAAATGACTTCGTTGATATGATCGATAGGTACTGATATGAAATTCTGTAGGTTTCTTCTATTTATCAAATGATTGATCATTTTATAATATGTACATACGAAAGCCGTATCGACTGCTTTAATAATTTCGAAGTTTAATCCCATCGTGAATGTCTGCCCTAAACCTGTCATCCCTTATAGTGCATACGGTATATATATATATATTTACGTAGACATAAAAACTTTTTACATCGACTTGTATTTCTATATATATACGTCTTCCTATCTTTCATGGATGCTGTGGCTGTATCATTTCTTCTTGTCACCGGGACCGTTTCAATGTCGAGGGTTCTGAGAACAGCAGGCTGCCAACATTGTAGAGATGTGACGCGTGGCATCACGTGGGGTATTGATCGCCGCGCAGCATCCGCGAGAGCCATTCCGGCTGCCAACCTTCCTACCTACCCCAAGCACTACTTCCCTTTCCTACGTCCCTCGGAGAATTCTAGGGGATGAGATTCCCTGGCTCTTACCTTTCCCCCCCCCCCCCTGGTCCTCACGGTTATACCCTCATACCATCGCATTCGCCCTTCCGTCACTTTTCACCCCTCAGCCTCCCTCCCGCGTACCACCTTCCCTCCCCTCATCCGCCCCCCCTCGTCATTGCAACTTCCCAAGCCTTCGAGCCATCCGCCACGATGTATTCAGTGAGTTAATTATTAAATGCATCGTTCGCGTAGCTAATGGAAAAAAAAGGGGAAAAGTTAAAACTGTATCTGTGTTTGCGTTACACCGTTGACGGTCGAGGGTAATAATTATTTTTAGAATTGGACAATCGGAAGAACCTGTCTAGAGGGGTGGAATGTCAATACTCCGTGTTTACGCCGGAAATCGGCTGGTAAAATTTCATACGGTTTTTAAGGGGATGAAATTTGGAATAAAAATTCTGACAGTTGTTCCTTTCGTCGGATGCTGGATATACGTGCAGGTGGGATCAGAGTCTTATCTTATGAGAATTACACGTGTTCAGGGTTGGGGATGGATTATGAATTTAATCAAAAGCTCGTTGGTTGGTACCGATCGTACTAGAAGGTTCCTGCGATGCGTTGCGAAAGAGCAGAAAGAGAGAGTGAATAAACGATAGGGAGAAGAATATGAAAAAAATCCCTCAAAAAAAAGAATGGGTGTCTGTCTGTCTTTTTCTCAGGGACGACTAAGAAATCCAACTGTCATGGAGATTTAGGGATAATTCCGCGTACTTGAAATATCTTCAGCAGGGATTTAACGTTTGGATTACTTGCGATATAGGAAACTAGCCGAACGTTTCAACCGTAGCTCCGGCTATAACCATTTGACAGGAGCATACGTCACAAACAGAATCAATGTTATAAACGTACTGTCGGAAATCCTTTGCTTCGCAAAGATCTGCTCGAACACAAAGGGTATCTTGAAATACGATAAAGTGTATATAGAGCATATACACATAGATATACAAGTCAATACATAATACAGCACAAAGATATATTTAGGAAATTCTACCAGGTACCAACGTATGACAAAGGAACGAAGCCATTTTGTTTAACGCGAAGTACAACAAGTCCCACAAGGAAAATATTATAGGCGGTAAGCAATACAGGCTGAAACAAAGATTGTAGAATGAGAAGCGATAGGAGCGATGCGCCAAATAACAAGGGGAAATGGTAACGGAGAGGAGGCGATTATAAAAATGCATTAAAATCACATTGAAAATATCTTATTCGTCAAGCATATAAAAATCTTTAAATAACTCACCCGCGTAAGTCGAAAGTCCTCTTTGCCAGCTCCAGCTTGAAGACACTCGGTCAACAAGCCGCCAGTAAGTCGAGTAGAGGCCCAAGTATTAGCGCAGGTATAAGGGAAGACGAAGCGACGGTTGAGAAAAGGGTCTGTCGTTTGTTGACGTTCTTAGTCGCCTTCTGCGAATGCCTTTAAGCTTTGTGAATCCCTTTTTACCGACTAGTAGACGCCGTGCATTGGCCGGAGGTTGTTGTGCACGAGAGGCGACGCGACGAAAAGGTTCACGAGCGAGACGGGTGAAAAAGGGGACGAAGGAGAAAGGGCTGACAACGGCGAGAGGACTGGTTGACGTGTAAGAGAAAAGCTAGAGAAGGGGTTGGTACAGAGGAGATCTTTTAGGGCGCGTACACACGAGTGTCCGATCGCGAAGAGAGTAGGTAATTACTAGTGCGTTAGGTAGGTAGGTAGGTAGGTAGCGCTACGACGCGTCATTAAAGAAAAGCTAAGTTTAGAGAGAGCGACAAGGGAAAAAACGTATGATAAATACAATAGAGGATCCTGTGCGACAATGAGGGTCAGAGGGGATCGGTGAGCGAGTGAGTGAACGAGGTAGAGAAGATTCGAAAGAGAACTTGGAGCGGGGACATTATTTTGGATTGCGTGCCAAAGCGACAATCGCAGCCAATAGGCGCGCCTTTATAAATCGAGATCACACTCGGCCAACTGGGACTTTGACTGTACGCTTGGCCGCTCTAATAGCCATTGCCATCTTGCTGCACGAGCTACCGTATACAGTTGTATGATTACTGTCGTTACACACGATACGTGACTTTAAGCTTTTGAGTATCTTTTAAGTATTTTATCGCGATAGAGACCCGAGTATACGACCGTGGTATTAAATGAAAATTTCATTAAAACAACACTGATTCGGCCTGTGTAAGGATTTACTAGGATCCTTGCGGTAATCTCTTTTAAAGTTTAGCAATCCTGGAGGTCTTTTGCGTAAGAGGGAATTGATGAGGAAGTTTTTTTAGCTTCTTTTTTTAAGTTTACCTTCGTTGCTCTTCACGGGCACTCTAAAGCTGAAAATTGACGATATTGTAAAGTCCGCGCGTTCGTTTTGCACTGTGAAAATCTATACGTTTAATTTCGAGTCTGCCAATCGTCAGGACCCATGGAGTAACGGGAATTTTTCGAGAGACTGCGTATGTTTTTATGAGAACGAAAAATATGGGCGTATCGCGATGCCTTTTGATTTAATCGAAAAATTCGTTTCCGCTGCACAATAGGGCGGCGCTGACGATTTAACGAGCACGGATGGTTCCCGTGGGATAGTCTGGAATGAAGAGCTACAGAACAAGTGGGGTAGGGGTGGACCTTCTAACGGGATATACTGGAACCTGGACCCGCGGGTGAATTAATGGAAGATAACTGCATCGTAATCTTCAATCTGAGCTTCCTCTGGGAAATACTCTCACTGCTTCCTGCAGGTACAACGCAGAACGGTAGAAATTGCATTTTAAAAGGCAACCCCCGACCGCGACCTTTGCCCTCGTTACCAGCAAGCTTATGGATGATGCTCGTTGCTTATCCCTGATAAAAAAGATATTAAAAAAAAAATAGGTTAAAAAGGCAGAAAAACCACCGGGGAAAATAAAGTCCTTTCAAAGCATATTGTTGGTCACCCTGTATATGTCTATTGTACATAGATATATGTATAAATTTGAGAGTATCACGTAAAGCGAAGGACTTAATTTCCATAGGAAACAAAAAATGAACGCACGGAATTTCTATTGCCCTCCCTTACTCCCCTCTGCACTGGGGTTGTAACTGTACGAATTATTATTACGGAGGATTCGTAATGGCGGAGAGAAGAAGCAGCGAGGCCACTATTCCACGCCTCTTGACTTCACCCACGGCTGGAGTTTATGGGGGAGTAAATTTCACAGTCTAGAGTCTCACAACTCAGCCTTATTGCCAAATCATCCCCCGCGACCTGACGACCCTACGACCTCGTCAGTTCCGTATACGACCGTGAAATTATGTTTAAAAAATGCCTCAGAGATTTTCCACTGATCAAAATACGCTCGATTAGACTGTCAAATGTTTTAATGAATATTAAAATTAAAATTACGCCAAAATTTCGTTTTTTAATATTACGTACCAAGGGTGACTTCTCTTTTGATTTTAACCTCTACACGATCTCCCACCAAGTGCTTCTACTATAAACACTTCTACTATAACATATTAATTCTCTTTAATCGTGAAAATTAAGGGTTGCTCGAGTAATTTACATTTTTACAGGCTTGCCAGGTGAACCCACAGGAGACTTTAAGGAAAGAGCCCAATAGTGTAACGCCTTACGACGTAGTGGTTCTGCGGCGTTCATCATCAAGGGTTTCATTTAGCGAGGCATTAAATTTTCGACCACGACGTGGTTAGCATGCCATCGGCTTCGGCCACCCTTCTTCATGAGGGGTGAATTCTCTCGATATGATCGCCGGGAAAAACGTCTTATAAATTTGCGGCAGTATCTTCCTACCAGGTAATAAGGGGCTGGCCAAAGTTTGCACCCTCTACATCAGATTACTGAAAAAAAAATGTAGGGGCTAAAAATTGAAAACGGAAGTCCCCTGGATTAATATTATCTTAAGACTGCAACGTCAAAAATATCCACTCGAAATTCGCAGCATCCCTCCGATCCAGAGAGCCATTATAATTATTACATGTTGTTATTATTATTTGGAGCCGGCTGCGCCAACAAGCTGGCAACCGACCGAATCCGAAAAAGGGGGATGGAATGACGTATTTCGCAGGGGAGACTTTCATCCCTTGACCTTCGACCTCCCTTACCCCTGAGTTATCCCCTCGACAATGTCCTATCAAGTTTCCTACAGTCTCAAATAAACTTCATGATTTTGGCAAACTCTCGACGCAGCTATTCAGTAAAGTCAATTATCTCGATGGGGAAAGTTTGGTGTTTTACTGATTATCATCCTTTTCCTTATCAGTGTCGTCGTTATCACTATTATGACTTTTGATCGTGTAGCACTCTACTTTGGAAGGATCGTGGCTCCCATCCAATTATCATAATGCGTTGTGACGCCTAATGGGAAGACGATAGGAAGGAAAGCCATTGGCAAGTTCATTAATTAACCAAGTCCCTGTTAATTAAATACAGTGCGATAGCAGCAGCGATACAAAAGCCTATATCGACTACGTCATATTTCAGGATACCTAATCAAACCTCGATACTCGATATTACACCCGGTACGTTTTCGTCTTAGAAATAATCAACCAGCGGGAAAACAAGTTCAATTGTCGCGAGAACAGGACAGAAAATCGTTTAAACTGCGCAATATAGTCGTGAAGCGTGAGTTGGGATCCAACGGGTGTGAATTTATCTAAGGTGACGTTGCCCCAGCTTCATTTGCACGTTCAACGTCGAGTCAACGTTCTCCGGGGACACCGGTAGCAAGACAAGAATATTTTACCAATTGCTTTGGTAGAGCAATTCCACCATTTTCGAATTAGATTTTTCTCTACCCGTGACATAAAGACTACTATGTTATATACAGGGTGTCGCAACTTTATCGTACCTATGGGATATACGATAAAAAAATTAAAAAATATTCCTACAAAAAGTACCAACATTTTTTACAAAATGGCAGACTGAATATCAAAGTATAAAGAACAAAAAATCTTAAAACTAAAAAAAAAATGCAAATTCAAAGTTCAACAATATCATTTCCACTGTAATTGAATTTTCAGGTAAATACGACTCGTCGAGTCTGCCATTAGGGCTACACGTCATAGCTCTTAGCACACTCGACGCATACCGGAAGGAGATAAACAGCCCTGTAAACCATAGGGAATTTAGTACAGGCCGTTTCAGCACTGTAAATACCCATGCTTTATAAAAATTTCCTATGCGAGAGAAATACAGTAAAATTTCCCTAGTTACAATTAGTCGCAAGTGACTAATCCAAATACAAATATTAGTAGATGGTTCGTTAGTCTCAAGTCTAGGGATATTTTCTCTGTCGGATATTTACTGCTAATTGACATCATCCCAGCAGGTCCATTGTCATTTGTTGACACGGTACACAGCATCCCATCCACGGTATCACAATTTTCATTCTATCGTTATGGCGTTATTGGCATTAAGCTTCAGCGAAGGCATTGAGCCGTAGACAGCTGAACTATTAGAAAAGACTACTATATACGTAACATAGTAAAAAATGTGAAAATAGTAAAAAGATTTTTTAATACACTGTACCAACCTGTAGTCTCGCCTCTACAGGCTTATTCAGACAAGCATTCAGGTTTACCATGAGCATCTTCGTCATCGCGACAGTCATCCGCCAAATTCCGTAAGTCCTGAGTGGGTAGGTGTCGGTAAAAGAGGCAAGGCAACCCAGCGGAGACAAGAAAGCTTAAAGTCCTGTAGAAAAGATCCTTTTAGAGAATTATGAAGTTATCGAGAAAGTTTTCAGAAAAGGGGAGCACGCCTGGCGGCATTATATTTAATAACGTCCAATAAATGTTCCCTTTACCAATGCTCTCTCTCTCTCTCTCTCTCTATATATATATATATATATATATGTATATAGAGAGAGAGAGAGAGGCTCTCAATGCTAGTCGATCCACTCTTCAGCCAGCCAGCCACCCACTCACCTCGACCCCTTTCCCCTTCGCTGAGCAGTCTACCTACCCCTAGTGCATTGTACTTATGTCAAGTTAAACGACTGATTTCACCCAGGTCGAGGAAAATCCCAGCTCTGAAAGGAGAGTCCGTGTCAGAAATCGCAGGACAAGGTTTTACTTACCGTAACAGGTAGGTATATCTAAGGATTTCACAACTACTGGATCTAGGGATGTATATATGTATATACACATAAACGAAGTAGTAACCTGATTAGTAACGGCGTACGTTCTCCTCGAGTTACTAACGAGTAGGGAGATTTCAAGTAAAGTTTTCCCGTCTCGGGAGTAATAGTTATCCTGGTAGAGAACCCGCAGATAATTGGTCGATATTAACAAGACTTAAGATACCATATCGATGTAAGATCGATCAAGCATCAGAAGGTAAGACGTCTAATGGAGATAATTATTACTATTGACCGAATGGTTCTCCAATGTCGCGAGGACAGTCCTAGAAGAGTTTTCTCTGGCAAAGAAGCAAATGTACCCGGCACGGGGTAGCCGTAGAAAACGGAACGGAACGGAACGAGATGGAATGGAATGGTACGGGGTGGGACAGGATAGGGACAGTGGTGCCTGTATTTATAGTATGGATTGTGTCTGCTTGGCAGCCAGCCACCGAGCGGACATCTTGGTCCATAGGAAGCGAATTAAAGATGCTGCCTGCGTGCCTATACGGTCATCTCGACGATATCCTATCGATATAAGATGAAAAAAAAATCTTTTGAATGATACTCGAAAAAAAAGCATATCTCGAGTATCTCAACTAAGATAACCAGGTCAGGGTCGCATTGTGATGATATCGGTGTACGTGGAGATCCAGCACGGATCTGAAATCGAATAGATGAGATTGAGATGGATGGGGAGGTAAAGAGTGTGGCCACTGGACCAGAGGGAGATGCTTTTATTAGACTTCGAGCATCTTCGCCAAATAGGGACGCACTCACAATGCCTCGGCGAATCTAAAATAACCCGGGAGTCTTCCTTTCGGTCTTTCAGTCGCGCATTGCCTGCGAGTCGATGCACTCGTCTCGTGCAGACGAGGTCGAAGGTCGGCGGGATCGCGATTTTCAACATTTCCAAGAGAGGCCCCGTTTCAACCTAGGGATGATTACGGCTTATTTTCGTCTTATAACAACGTACCAACCTACCCTACCGTCACTGGTACACTTATAAAAATGCCGGACTCGGAGTCCCTTTTCGTCCAGGAAATTCTCAGACTCCGAGGCCAACGTCCTTATATTCTGTTTTTGGAAGAGTTTAAACCAGGCTGCGATCCAATGAGATTCAGCTCAACTTTCAACGTTCTGCCTATACCGGCCATGCATATCGGCGAGAAGGGGCGACGACGCAGGAGACACCCCTGGTTTGTTTTCACCGCGACTCTGACAGTTACCCACGCGAAATGACTAGTGGGATTAGACGGGATTAGTGGTTTCGTAGCCACTTCGACTCCCAACTACGCTAACTAAACCTCGAACTTCTCAGCAAAACCTGGAAACCCATTACCGTGGTTTGCCTAACAAATGCGTCGGGCTTAGCTATCACGAGGACGTTGAGAGGAGGCGAAATTTTATCATGGAGACTTGCCAGACCTTCGTAACCCTACAGTTACAGACAGTGGCGACCTCTACTTCCGAAAGTAAAAAATACCCCAAAAATATCAAGCTAGAATCTTCCCGATGGATACCAAGGGTCAGAGAAAAATCAAATCGACCAATTACCTTCCCTGGGAAGGTAGAAGGGATCACGCATCCCTCTTTTCAATCGCCGGCCAATGTAAGCTGCAATTTCAAATGGTCCATTCGATGGGCAATTTCTACCGGAGCGGATGCTGCTCGAAATTACCTATACGCAATAGTATATATATATATTTGTATACAAACTATTCAGTCGATATATCTATATGCAATACTGTATACTGTATGTGCAACACATATTGTCATTGCTATATTATGTGTCAGATACAGTATAGACCTACCTGTCGAATTAGCTAAGACTTTTGCCAATATTTGATTCTGCTAACAAATCAGTTGAATAACATACACGTTATAACGTACTTAAATATTAATACACTTATGATCCCATTAACTGTATGAAATTCGGGCCAACCTCAATAACGCTGGAAGCGTTAGCCAATAACTAGAAATATATTTTAACCATAATACCCAAGTATCGCTGGACCATTAACTAGAATCACGACGATATAACATTTCCAAGTATCCCTTCGTACACGTAATAAGATTTTAATGACTTGAAATTTTACGATTAAAATTTGTCTATTTGTTTATCATAAGTTTTCTGCAAACAAGTATAATAATTAATCGACAGGCATTATTTCTATTTTCTGATGCAGGCCTGGAATTAGCCGTTGGCTCTGACGTACGACGCCATCGGATTTTAAGGTTAATTGAATCGAATCCCAGTCAGCGAAGCGCGACGCCTAGAAAACATTATCCGAATCCAATTAGCAAGGATTGATTAGATGTTTACTTCCATCTCTGTATACCATTTCGTAATAGGAGACAGATGATTAAAAAATTGCAATCATCATTAGAAAGTAAACTCAAAGATATAAACAGAGTCATTCCATTGTTTTCAGTTTGACAAATCAAAATCAAGTCACTCTAGCGCTATAGAGATGCCAATATAATATATAAAAGCAGTATGAAGGATCGATACTAAAGAGATATACCATCTCTGATATCCCATGAGGTCAATCGACGTTTTTCTCTTGTCTGATAAGGTCGCGCATTTGATGATATCAGAAATTCGAATTGGCTTCCCGGACGAATGATTTCAAGAGACCGCACAGCACTTGAACGAAATATACGAAAATTTGAATAAGATGCGGTGCCAGAGTGGTTGCCTTTGACGCACGGCTCGATACATACGTTATCCGGTTAATTCTTTGTGGTTGGGCACGCAAACGGTACGGGAAGTGACGTCTCTTTTGTGACAGGTGGCCCGTACAGTTTATAGGCTCCAGTTAGGCACGAGTTTCGGTTTGCGTTTCAGTATGTTTGACTGACCAACCGGAAGGTTATCATCCTGAAGTAGCTCGTGTGCACTATTCTAGGTGTAAGTCATAAAGGAGAATATCTACCTGATTGATACAAAATTTCATCCCCCTACGGCGACAACGAATAGATTCCTGTCCAGAGAATCCGTTGAACTCCAGATTGTGTTGTCTCTTCGTATACGTACTGTCGTGCTCTATTTTCGAGAGAGATGTTAGGTCAAGTAAAAATATTTCTAATATCGTTACGGAATCCTGACAGAGTGTCAGGAAGTTCTGACAGCCTTGAAGCGCCGTAACACGGTAGCTTCGTAACTTATTCAAAGGGACAGTAGTTTATCGGTATGGTAGAGAGAGGATAGAGGTCGTCGTAAGGTTCACGGGGCTTCTTGTTATATGTATGGTATAGAGTAAAAAAGACGTGTATATCACAAGGCAACTCTCGGTGGCTCGTTGTACAATATACTTCAAAGAGTGTGAGCTTCCACTCGGTGGTGGCCACCTTCGCGAGTATGCACGGTTAGGTGGCACGCAAAGAGATTATTTTTAGTTCAATTTGTCGCTCGAATACAGCCATGAAGCGACGTAGCGCTAGAGACTGCGTTGGAAGTTTCGCAGGTAGCGCCACGACGAGACGTATCCGTACTACTTATTATACGTACGTGCAAACGTGTAAAATTGCTCACACGCTGCGATGCTATAGGTAGTTTCAGAGGAAGCTCCAAGAATCATGCAAGTGGGTGTCAACGAAGTTTCGCACGTCCAACAACTGTCAGGACCCGTTATGTGTCCTCCGTGCGGAGCGTCAAGTAAATTTTGTAAATCCTGCCTGCTCTTTACCGTCGGCCAACGACGCGAGAGCTGCGACGTTTAAATAAAAATTACTGCATGAAAGAGTCAACGAGTCATACGTTAAGTAATGCCGTGTTCGAATATCTTTTTGTAGGTATCCAAGAAGCATATTTGTTTTCGTCACGAGATATAATCCTTATGCTTTAAATAGGGATTTTTTAATACTATTGTTTTGAATTTGTGACTATACTTTGATATGCTATTTATATCTATAGGGATTCTAGTTATTAACTGGTAGTTGGTTTACCATACCTGCTCAGGTATAGTGGATTGGTGAAGGATCCTATTCACGTGTAGTTCGCACGTAATGTGGGCTAGGATGTGGTCAGTGAAGCATCAGATGCGATAGCAGTAGCGGTCAGGGCCGTCGTTAAGCGGCGTACACACAGGGGCGGTAGTAAAGCTTCCCTTGGGGAAAATTGCAATCGATAAGCCAGAAACTGGCCTGCCGGTAACGTTCAGATTCTCAGATTGGCTTTCATGTTTATGCGCAAGTTCACTGTTTACCCGCTGCAGTCGAACGGGAGACTGACTGGAACTGGTTGCGGGTGAGGAAAGAGGGAGGACTGGGGGAGGCGTACACTCGGCCGTACCGAAGATTTACCGATCATTCTGGAACGAGGGTGTTAATTACGTTTAGCGAAAAAAAAATTGCCGATCAATTCGCATCTCGTTCTGTTCGTGAAATGAGATAAAAATAATAAAACCAGAGACCATTATTGAGTCACGTGATTTCCCTTTTATCGATTACGTTATAGTACGTACGCTTGCAGGCTTTTAGGCTTTTGATATAAAATTAATAGTATGTATAGTATTATAGCTATGCTACTCGCAAATAGCCGTTCGTCGCTGTAGTATTCTATTGTGTGGATGAGGCTTTAACACATTGCGAGTCGAAATCAATAAGCCGATTATTGGTCGCGTTTGACGGAGATTACATTGCTTTGAATTGACACCCTGTCAGGGACTTGCACGCGATTCAATCCTTCGAGTCTCGATGATGGACGGATGTCCGTTCCAGTTAGTGCTAATTAGTTTTTCAGTATGATCTATATAGGAATTTCGAATAGGAATAATACAGTAGGATTCTTTAAGGTAAAAGGTATTATGAAAATTGTGTATTCTGAATTCTATTGTATCTCAGGGAGGACTGCTTAATTTCAAAAAACAGTTAATGAGATTAATGATAATTATGATATCCGATATGTGATTCAGAGACATGCATAGTTTAATTTGGTTTAATTCCGTTGCGACAAAATTACCTCGTGGTGAGACGAGTAAAACTTTTATTCCCCTACAGATGGCGCCACTGCGCGTAGAATTATCGAACTAGTAGATCTCTATCTTATTGGCAGAGTCGAGAATAAATTGATCTACTTGGTCGGTAATGATTTTACGATTACGAATCGTCTTTGGTTACTGTCATGTTTGGATATGTCCATGGTAACGTGTAATTTGAAAAAGCGGGACACCAATGAACGACGATGATCGAAACAAGAGCGATACGCCAACAAGATCGTCATAACAATTTTCGGAAATAAATTTTGGCAAGAACATCAAGATAAACGTTAAATTCCAAGAAAATCGTCTCTAAATTAACAGTATCAAAAACCTTTCGGATTTATTACGAAATTTATACTTTTGATTGATAAACAGTTTTGTGATTTACCGCATTCACGGTTTCTTTTGGTCATCGCGTTGGAAGACCATACTTGGATAATAGCCGACTCCATTACGAATACTTGACTTTATTATCTTCGAAACTTCGAGTCGACATCATGGGTCAACAAGTGGGACGAATGCCCGATACTTGGGAAGAACTTATGGAAGAAAAGGATCGCGTTCTTCATTGGAGCTCCGAAATCATAGCCAAAGTCGCTGATAACATACGTGATGAGGATACTTTCCTTATGGATTATGATAACACGAAATTGGACGAAAAGATCGATTCGTGGATAGAAGATAATAAGACGCGTATAGAACCTACAATTAGCAACTCGCCAACGTCAAAGACGGAATGCACCGATTTAATTTCTGCAGGAACTGCCAAGGTTTTACTTGGGATATATTATTTAAATTAATTAGCAATCGTTATTACCCAACAAATTTTATTTACAGATATGCGACGAGGCTAAACAAAAAATGCGTAAAGACTATGAGAGCGCTTATGGGGACTTGAAGAAATTTACAAAAAAAGTGGACGAGCTTGGCCAGGAGGAACAAAAAATTCACAATGAGATTCAACAGCTGGAAGAGAGCTGCGCGAATGATGTGAAAAAGTTTCAGAAGAAATTCGGTCCCCTGCGTCTTAAAGTGTTTAACAATCTCAAAACCGGCGAAAAAATGCTTGCCGAAGATAAGAAGCTCAAAACTGCGTTCACAAAGAAGGTTTTTTTTCCCCCCCTATTGAGATTCAATGTCCTCCCGTATCTAATATTTACTCCGTCCTATTCTTCTTGACAGATTTACGATATCGATAACAAATACATGAACGATTGCGTCAAGAAGTTTGACAAGCTGACAAAAGACTACGAGAAGTGCGTGGTAGCAAAATGAGACGTGGAGGCTTTACACGTCAAATGGAAACAGAAATTTATGAATAAAAGTTTCTTTGGCTCTTTAACAATAACGAATTACCATTACTACAGTCGGACCGAGTTAATTATCTATCCAACGCTGTATCACTGAAAGATTCATGCGAATCAATGAAATAATATTAAAAATTAAATACAAAAGTCATTCTCTGTATTAAAATAAACGTGAAAGACCGTTTCGAAAGCGGTAACGTCTTCGTCGTCGTCTTCGCCGTCGCTAAAGAACTGACACCAGTATTAGGAGAGTATAAAACTACCAAGAGTGTTTTCTAAATCAACGACTCGCAGCCCCGACCTAGCCGTTAGAGATCTTAGTACCAGGCAAACATGAGAACACACAGTGTGACGAATGAAACCAAATAAAATGAGTAGAGAAAGAACTTTATAGCTAAAGTATAGTCGGTTCAGGATTTCAATGTGATTTTTGACACAATCAAAGTCCCATAGCAAAATACACATAGCTCTGTATAAAACGTGTATTGCTGATAGCGAGTATGCATGCACATGATTTTGTGCCGAAATAAATTTTGTTTTTTATTTCAGCACAAATCTACGTGATATAATGGAAATCCGTGTTTTTCCTCTAGAGGAATTCATTTTTTTAGGAACAAGGTAATTTCCATGTTAATATAAAATCTAGACATTTAGTCTCCCTTACGAAATGAATACCTGATTTTAATATTCACTTTTATCACAAATCCATTTATTTATCCGATTCAAGGAATATTTAGTTGAATATCCTGTGACAGCTTGTCTATGTACCAACCTTTAAATGATATATTGAAACGCTAAAAAAGCATACACCAAGCCCTCGAACGACCTAGGGAAGATCTTCAGGAACCAGAGGAAGTCTTCGTAACCACAGCACGAATTAGGCACGTCGCTCACATGCCGTGAATTTGCATTATTCGAGCGCAGGCAACAGGAGAGTAGGTGGCTCGCGAAGTTTCTCCCGGGCAAAACCGATTTTCTCGGGTGGACGTTACGTAAGTATGGACTTTAACAAAGTTCCTGCGCGAGAGCCAGGTTAACTCCAGTGGGAAAACCAAGGGGAATAGAAGACAGTAGGGGTGTAACGAAGTTGGTATCAGCAGTGGCAGCAGCGTCGGCAGCAATGAGAGAATGAAGTCAAGTAGGTATAGGAGAGGAGAGACCTTCTCATGGAACACGTGGAGAATTCTCGTATCCAGGATCTGATATCGACTTGGGCCATACTTCAGGCTCCTCCGTTTCAGAGAGAGAAATGGCGACTCGCTGTTGGCAAAATCGTTACGAACGAGGAGAGCAATGGTTGCCGTTATAGGTGGAGCGTCGAGTTTAGTTCCAGGTGGTGAATTTCAGGTCGGTATCGATTCTACCTGACTTCCGCAATCTATTCAGGCGCGTAAAGAGAGCGGCGCCTGTAAACGTGGTGGACTCGATTTCACTGATGTCGTTGGGGTAGGCTCTCTCGGAGACTCCTTGTATTAGGAGAGTAGAAATAGGACGTGGCTCTATCGCTTCTACCGAGTGCCACGTCTCTGTGGATAGGTGTGTCACGCTAGCTGTGCTACGGCTATCGGGGTCTTCTCCGTATTCGATATTCCCTCGGAGAAGGCACCTGGGGTTGCGCGAATTCATCGGGAATACGGCGCTTAACCGCGAAGCAGCTTCTGGACGGAAAACGCAACGTTAACCACGACGCCGTGGTAGCAACGGCGGTCGCTAGCGGCCCATCTTTATCGGGAGACCAGGAGGTTATGGAAGTTGTTTTCATTCGTGCGGGCATTTCTCAATATTAATTTAGATCAATGTATTCGTAACGAGGTTTAATAATTTATGGAATCGTTTCTTTTACGACATGCTGAGTGACGATTTGATTTGTCTCTTGAAAATAATAAAAAAAAAAAACTGTCGATACTTTTTGAGTCGTTCGTATGGACTTGAACCTGCCTCTCTCAATTTTCTAGACCGATACTCTGTTGTTCGGCTACTTGGCAATGTAGGAAGTAGTTTTTTTAATTGCATAATTCGTAGTGCACGTCATTGACTTGCTGCGAAAGCAATAATTGAGGGAATTCTATCAGGGTAGCATAAGGAGTGCGAGGTGATCTAGGGAATCTGAGCTTCGTCACTTTGCCACGAAAATCGTCAGATCTATGAAGTTCATGCTATGGCCCGTATTCATAGTCGGGTCTCAAGGTGACGCTTAAGGCCGGCTTGATGAAGACTGTCTTATTTGATTAAGATTGTCTTAAGATACTATGAATTCATAGTTGAAAAATAAGACAGTCTTTTCGAAGAAGTTGCTTGAAAGGGACACCTTATTTTATTCAAGATCGTCTTGACGAAGGCAAAGCTCAAGATGATCTTATTTAACGTTCGGCAATATTCGGAATATTTCTGTCAGACCAACCAATAGGACACTGAGATTTTCATACGATGGAGTGAAAATCTTGTAGGGGCCTACCCATCTAATATCTATGTGAATAATGGTCTTTATTTTCGTGCCTTTATTTGATTCTTCGTTTGTTTCGGTACTTAAATCAGATTTTTAGTTTTGTGAAATTAAAAAAATATGTCGCAAAACAGAAGTGAAGCACCAAACTACAGCAAGCATAAACATTACACAAGTACTGAAAAGAAACTGTTTTTGGAAATACTAAAAAAATATAAGGATGTTATAGAAATTAAGAAAAGTGACTTAACAACGTTAAAAGATAAAGAGATGGCATGGGCAGAAATTGAAAAAGAATACAACCTCTCATCTTTAGTCATGCAAGAAGTAATTATTAATTTAATTAATAACATTACGTTGATGTATTCGTCCATGTCCCTTGACAGATACTAAATTTATGTTTTGAATATAATCAATTATTCAATAGAGAACTGTGCAACAGCTGAAAAAGCTTTGGACTAACTTAAAGCAA
>JARQSW010000315.1:108646-129011 GCA_030142375.1 Calameuta pallipes
TAATTAAATTTAAATTCCTAATCGTCTTTAACTAAAAGACGCTTAAAGGCGACTATAAGAGAGAGATATGAGTAAGGGCCTAAATAAATAGTTGCAAAGCATTTATTGTATATCAATTTTTTTATTGACCATACTTATGTTTTTCTTAGACCGACGTCAACAGATTTTAAATAACGAGAATAGTGATATCATTGTGCAAGACTCACAATTTGAAATTGATAATGAATTGATTACTGATGAACTCCTTGATGCCATAATACCGTCAGAAGCTACAGTCTTAAACACAAATTCTGAAGGCATGTCACATGCTGGTAGCAGCAACATAGGTCCAATTCATTCAAAAGGTATTAAACCATAGGAATTTTATGATACACATATATCTGTGATAAAATACTACCACTGATCTTGAATATTGCGTCTTAGCACGTAATTTTATTCAGAATACTGTGCTTTGAAGTGATTAAAAAAATTCAATTTTTATAATTTCATGTATTAAAGAAATTGAAGACAAATAAATTCCGAATTAAAATTAAAACAATTTCTTGTAAAAAAAATAATTTTCAATTATAAACAGTTTCCTGCACTGAACTTTCTACAACATGTTTACACATCATTCGTGTTTATATTTCATTTTCTTTGTACAGCATCAAAAATAAAAAACAGTACAAAGGACAAAGCCTACAACCGGACATACAACCTGCAGGAACTTAAGTTAGCACGTATAAGACGTATTACGAAGCAGGATGAGGATTTGGCTACATTGCATGTCCAAAACCAGAAGGTATTGCATGATTTAGCATACGAACATGCTAAAACGAAATATGCTTTGGAAATACGTGCCGCCACAGCTACGGCACAATTAGCAGAATTATTGTTAAAAAAAGAGATGGAAAAATTATGAGTGATGTTCTTTTATTTACAGTACTTATATATTACACAATAAACTGATATATAAAAAAAACAGAAGTTTCTATTTAAAATCCTGGTATTGATTACAATTTAGAATTTGAGAGATCTTACTTAAAGGCACAACCTTTATGATACTTATGTTCAATGAAACAAACGTTCAATCATGGCGTCACGAGCAGCAAAACCATCCATAGGTTGCCAATGAGGTATATTATTGGGTTCTTCCTCTTCCATAAAAGATTCATCATCTTCTGGTAATATATCATTAAATATCAATGACATGTTATGCAGCACAGCACAGGCTACAACGATTGTTGTTGAACAGAGGAGTTTAGTTGTTAGACCTCGTGCTAAGCAAGGAAATCGCCGTTTCCAAACACCATAAGTCCTTTCTACGATACGTCTTGTTCTACCATGTATATTATTGTAGCTGTACACATAAAATAATATTAAAAGTATCATGTAAAATATAGAAATTGAAGACTAATAAAATCCTTACCACATCTGTTCATCGGTTGTAGGATTTGCGATCGGTGTTAATAAAAAAGGTAGACATGGATATCCAGCATCCCCTACCAATATACCATTGAGTTCAGCATTAGCATATTTCATATAAATTCTTGAATTTTGGAAGATTCTACTATCATGCTCGCTACCGGGCCACTCTGGTACGATGTCCAAAAACTCCATTCGAGGCCCAACAATAGTCTACACAAAAATATCAGTATTAAGAACTGTAGCATCAATAATTACCCTATTACTTTTAGGATACAATAGAATGAGGTAACGTACTTGTACATTTAAAGAGAAATATCCCTTTCTATTCCTGTATATTTCATTAACATCTTGAAAACGTGTACCTACTAGACGTATGTGGGTACAGTCAATTGCTCCATCGATACCAGGAAGCCCAATAGCTCCATTGCCATGTCCTAGTTTTTTAAATAGCCACCGATTTTCATTTCGTGATTCTTGAATACTTGGCATTTTTATATACTGATTTAATAAGCTGGCAAGCAATGCACTAACTCGAAAAACAATTCTTGATATAGTCGGTTGTGATACTGTGACTGTATCACTAAGTAGAAGCTAAAAAACAAAGTATAGGTTAAAAAAAATATTTCAAAAACTATTCAGTCTTATAATTACTTTATCTATTAATAAATATTTTTAAGTAACTTACCTGGAAACTTGCAGTTGCATAAAATCTTAAGCAAATTAATAATTGCATGACAGGTGGAATCGGTAAACCGCGATTGTTAGTTTTTGCAAGACCTTCTTCAATTTTAGGTAATATACCATACATTATATTTTCTTTATTAAATCTAAAGCGCCTTTTAAATTCTTCGTCATTGTAACATTCAAAAGGATTATTTCCATCACGAATATATCGTTTTGAAGCACGCACTACAACCGTTTCCATTACTTCATCATCTTCAGAATCGCTTAAATCATCTCCGATATCTTGAAAATGCAAATATTCCATTATTAATAATCAAATTCTAACCAAATTGACACTGGATGATGATTAATTGTCTTAAGATGTGTCTGATGCTGACTTGGCGAAGATTATCTTATTTCACAATAATGGTGGCCTTATTCATTAAATAAGATTGTCTTTATCAATTATGAATCGTACCGCTCTTAAGAAAATGCTTGTTTCTTATAAGACGTGACTGTGAATCATGCTGAAACAAGATCGTCTTCTCCAAGGAAGGACTTGAGGTACTGTCTTAAGGCCACCTTGTTTGGTGTCTATGAATCTAGATGGCGTCTCAAGACCATCCTTAAGGTGGTCTTAGAAATAAGTATCGACTATGAATACGGGCCTATATAGGGATTAATGGTTTTTCATTGGTTTTCTCATTAATTTGAATAATAATTAATGGCCAATTATTAAAGTGATATTGTTATACAAGACGAGGTATCTATTGAAATAATTTATATATAAAAATAAATAATTCCATTTGTCGTACCAATGCGTACGAACGATTTTTTATAAACTATTCATAAAAATAAAGAGTTTCGCAATTATTAAAACTTTCTCAAAAACATATTAGTTTTAATGCATATTTGTAATATTGACTTCACTATCTTCGATAGCTGTTATCGTTTATGATTTTTATATTTATTATCCTCTTGAGATGATATCTCGGTTAGGACCCTACGTTGTTCATTTAGTGATTCAGGTTCCAATCCTGGTTAGAGCAATGTGCAAAATCACATTGTTAAGGTGAAAGATTTTTTGTCGAAATAACAATATTTTAATAATACAAAAATTACGAGCATTGAATGACAAACAGTAAAATTAATCATAAGCTCCTAAATACATTAACTTATGCATATAAATTATAAAATTTTCGTCCTTCAAATAATCGTGCCGATTATTTTAGTATTGCTCAATCATCGCGACTCGATATGGTGCAATGCATAAGTGAAATGGATTGAGACCGCCAAGGAATTTGCCACGAACAAAAATCATGTTAATAAATAGTCAGCAGATTCCTCAATACTAAAGCTATAAATCGAAGATGCAATCGTGACCTCCCGCTCGTAAGAATTTGACAGTCAAACTGGACTAAAAGTTTAATTCAACATGAACGTCAGACTTTATTCGTGTATATTACTTTGTGCATTGCCATATCTAAGTAAGTACGACAATACTATTTTATTTAAAGAATTAATGTATAATTACTCTTACGTGAATAAATCCTTTAGCATCTGGAAGTTCTCTGGGAATTAATAATGCTGCTGCATGCATTGAACTATGCACTGGTTGCGATGGTACAGCCGCATTTGAAAATGGATACTGTGAATGTCAAATCGATAATGATAATAAGAAAGGTATTTATTTCGAATGGAATATAATAACGGATAATTACAATTACATGATATTTAATAATTACAGGAACTGATTGCGTTAACAGAATGAGGAGACAGGCAGGAGAATTAGGAATGGATTTGGTTTCTTGTGATGAATTGGGTGGTGACCGTCGTGCACGCTGTTTACTTGCTTCACGAAGACGTTTTGGTGCTGGTACTACTAATATTTGATTATTAAATTTTTCTTTACGTTACAGTGTATGATTTTTGTTTTATTAACTACAGCCGATGCAGACCTTGTGGCTAAATACTTTATGAATGGTGGAGCTTTGGCTGCGCTGTCACCCTTTTCACTAGGAAGGAATTCTTTGATCGGTGCTAGTAATGCTGCAGAAGGTAGTTACAATCAAATAGATACAAATAATCATTTGATGAGTGCATCTGAAAAAGCAAAATCTTCACCTGAAAATTCAAATCATGGACAAGGATCAGTTGTGGGCTCAAAATCCAGTAAATTGTCAGGAATGTCTCCTCTAGTGTCTCAAACTCATCAATCTGCTTTGCCTGGAGTTCCTCTTCAGTCAGTAGCAATGAATAATCCTTCGGTAGCAACGTCAAACATGCAGTCTGGAAATGCACTACAGCACATGATAGGTGCAGCAAGCCCTTGGTCAGGTCCAATGATACAAAATGGTTTGGGGAATCCTCTTGCAAACTCCTTGGGCAACCCTATGGGCATGTTAAGACAAATAGCGAATCCAAATGCTCTTATAGAAGCTGGTGCTGCAATGTTTAATCCACACAATCTACAGGCTATGTCTAATATGCTACTAGGACTGGGTAACTTTCCAGGATCAGGTATCATTGGCACAGCAAATCCCATGGGAGCTTCGGGTCATTCGCTAGGTCAGCAGATGGTTGGTGCTGCTCATGAGGATCCTAATCAAACAAACATGGTAATATACATATTTATGCACTTCCTTTTTCTGTATGTTCATATTTGACAAATGTTTTCTTAGGTTGGATCTAGTCACCAAAATATGGTTGGTAATGCACCATTGGGAGCAGCCTGTCTGGGATCATCCCATCCACATGGATCTGATAGTATGCTTGGTGCATCTAATTCAAATCAACAATTGGATGTAGGAGAATTGCATCAAATGCAGGGACATTCCTTCATGCAAAATCCACAATTGGGCGCTGGCATTCCTTCATACGCATTTAACGCACCTCAGTTTGAAAGTGGAAATCCACAATTAGGTGCTGCTATTCCTTCGTATGCATTTAACGCACTTCAGTTTGATAGTGGAAATCCACAATTGGGTGCTGGTTTTCCTTCGTTTGCATCTAATATACCTCAGTTTGGAGCTGGAAATTCACAATTGGGATTCCCAAATTTCCAAAATCAGCCAATGTCTGGTTACAATTCTCCGTATAATTCTTTGGTTGGGGCACCACCAGGGGGATCTTTTTGTGCAGATCAGAGTTCGATCGTTGGACAACAAAATCAAAATAGTTCTCCCAACAAGGCTGACGAATCTCAAACACCTATAGTGGCAAAATCAAATACAGATGATAATAGCGATTCTGAAACTTTGGAGAAATCCAAAAACTCGGAAAAGAAGCTTAAAAAGTCGTTAAAGGATTCAAAATTGGGTGCTGCACTTTCAAAGAAATTGAAGGACATAGTATCAGCTCCAAATCCAAATTCCTCTAAAAAATCAAATGCTGATAAAGAAGCTGATTCACCATGCAATTCGGCGATAGGAGAAAGTTCATGAAGTGATACTCCAACTAATACAAAATAATATTTCAATATGTAAATCTATACAATTGTAATTGTAATTTATTTATTTGTATGATATGTCATATGTAAAATATGAGAAAATGCATGGATTTTATTCATATGTAATATCATAAATTATTAAATATATATTAACAGTGTTGAACTGGAGTCTTTTTTTTACAAAAACAGCACCAGTCATATTTTAATAGATATATTTAATTGTTTACATGACAAATTACTCTTTTGTCGCAATAGAGATAAAAAATTAAACTCATGTAAGTTGCAGCAAAATATTAGTATTTTAAAATGTTTTAAATGTACTTCATCTTCGACCTTTGCCTTTTCCTTTTTTGGATGAAGATGCTGAGGGTTGCGTTGATTGCTCACTGCTACTCTGCTTGCCCTGACGCGTCTTCAGCTTTGGAATGGTAGTTCCTAAGTGTTCCAATAACGAATCTCTCGTTGGAAAATCATTATGGAATGGAGTGCCATCGTCATTTTTCAATTGTGCACGAATCCTCCCTCTGTATAGTAATTCCTTGCTCCGCTCTTTTGGATGCAGTTTATTTTCTACTCCAACTTTGAGTCCCGCAGCTAGCAAGACATCACGGATTTCCTGATGTGTTGGATTCTCAACACACTTATTCTTTGCTAGCTTGCGTCCTTCCGCTAAAGTTTTCTTACTATTCAAATAGATTGGATAGATACACACCCACCTGTAGGGAGCAAAGAATTATATTACTCCAACATTAATTACATTGAGTTTACTCAAATAATATTACAAACGAGATTTTGTCAGTCAATGACACTATGAGGTTACAAAGCAGATGTTACGTAGAATAATACTTTTAACAACTGAGCCTTGGCAAAATTATACAGTTATGGCTATCCAACGATACGCGAGTTGGATATGGAAGAAAAAATTTATTTTTCAAATAATACGTACCTTTCACGATCACTATGTTTTTTAGACGCATTCCACACTAGCGCCATGTTTATTTTATACTGCCTGTCACAGCCCTGTCACACACAACTAACGTGTGCAATAGAATATCATATGCATGATCCTATCACGGCTAAATATTGCAATAGCAAAACGGATAATCACTGACAAGAATGAACATAATATTTATGTAAACAGATTGAAAACAACAATGAATTCATATTCAAAGGTAAAAGAGCTCAGAAATGAATGCGATTATAGGAGTATCCAATATCAGAAAAACATTGCACTTTACTTTTTGATGTTCAACTAGGTAACTAAATGAAATTGATGTATCTACAATAATGATCATAAAAAAAGATGAAAAATAATGAAATATCAAATGTATAGTTCTGTAAAATTGCGTTTTTTTTAGAGTGAGTAGAGATATTTCAATTACAAAGACTATAAAAATAAGTGAGAATCTATAATACATGTTTTTCTTGGGGAATTTGAAAAGGCAATGATGAAACGATGAAATAATAGTCATGATCAAAGGAGAAAGATGTCTGTTGCTAAAATTGCGCGGCAGTTATAGAAGAGACCATCTTTAGGCAAGAAGGAATATACACGCGTGCGTAAGAGTCACATAATTGTCTAAAACTAGCTTTTCGTTGCGCTGACCGGAGCCTAGCCGCAGGTCGTTCACAACTTTGGCAAAGCTTTATTATACAGTAAAGTACATGGTTGCCACGGGTGCCCAGAGGTGACAAGGGACCTGCGGTAAGTGAATAAATATTCGCTCAAAAGCATGAATATTTCCTGGCCGGCTATCAGTTTCGCGCGGTAGAATATCTTGCGGATTCCACATGCATTAACGTCGAGGTGGAATTTCGTTAGCGCCATTCGACGAGTGTTCCTTGGCTCTTGTGGAAGCAGCCAATGAGATCACAGCGTTTTTGCCAATCTAGTGTCTGGCTCTAACAGAAAAGCCAATAGGAGCCGCTTCAGCGCCGCCATTCTGTTGAGTTTCTGGCACGCCCAACGACTTCCTCCATTGTCCTTCTTTCCGGGATTCTCTGCGAGGAAGGATGGCTCAGAACAATTATTTCGGGTTTACACACGGCGGAACGCAATATGGGTACGAATTCGATTGAATACCAATAGCTTTAAGTGATTAGCTTTAAGTGTGAAGGATAAATCGGCGAGAAGCGGTCTCCTCGCAGGCGATAGACAGCGGAGAAGCTCGGTGCACGCGAACTTTGCCGGTCGGACCGCCATTTCTCTATTCGGCTACAGCGTCCATCGAGCGTCTCTTGATGCGTTAACGAGAACGCCGAACTTTGCCGTTGACTTTCGTCCTGCTTCCCTTCTAGTCCTTCGTCTCCTCTTACTGTTATTGATATCCATTCCCACACCGGGGACTTTGTTCTATTGCATCTTCTCTTGGAAACAGGGCGACCAGCGCAGCCGCCTATCAGACCGGCCAAGCGGGATACGCGGTAACACCAGCGGCCACAGCGGCCACATACACGCAGCGGCCTGCTGCGGCCGCGGCCACTGGATACGAAACTTATCAAGCAGCGGCAGCGGCAGCTGCCACTGGGACGACATACGCCGGTAAATCTTCTGTTGTGCTTACATCATATGGACTCCAATCTACTGACTCGCAACTGCAAGGGACTTACCGTCGTTTCTATTCTCCAGCCGCGAATCCGGGTACCGTAGCGCAAACATACGACTACGGATACGGGAGGGCTGCTCCTGCAGCCACCTATGACGCCACCAAAACTTATTACCAACAACCTGCAGCAGCAGCTGCGACATACACAACTACTGAGACTCATTATCAGGCAGCGAAACCTGCTTACAGCACGACCAGTGCCTATACAGGTACTGCAAGACAAGCTACGACTACTGGACAAGCTAAAACTTACCAAGCTTCGAGTACAGTTTACCAGCAGTCCAATCCAACGCAAAGTGCTACCTATTCTTCAGGCTACACAGCACCAGCAACACCGGCAGCCACTGCTTCTACAGCGACAAATAGTAAGTTTCTTTAATGTTTTATATGCTTGCTATTGTGCTGACGCCAAGTACTGTTTGTTACTACGTACGTTCATTCTCAAAGGAATTTTGTCCTTCGAACGAACCAACGATATGAAATTGACCCTCTGATTTTCGGATTGATATGTCGAAGAAGTGGAAGGGCGAGAAATGACGAGACGATGACGAGACCGACCGTGTGCTTGTCTGATCTGAATCTTAAGGATGCAAGTATTTTGTGTCCTAGGATGATGATCGTGACTCTCACACGTGCATGATGATTCGGCAATCCGATCTCTTGATTAAATATCACTTCCACTTCTGGATGAACTTGTTGCAATAGAAATAAATAAATAATCCAAAGTCGCTCAATTTATTTGATTTTCGTTGAGCGCTCGCGATACGTTTGCCATTCTTCCTCGCGCGGATCTTGCAATGATTAGATAACGAGAAATCGAATGTAAAGTTGTTTCGTAAATTGAAAAATTCGACTCCTCCCAAGTTTGAGGTTTCAATTTCATTTCCCCTAGAAACGGCGAGTACAACGTATTCCGGCTACGACGCAGCGCTTTATAGCGCTGCGACTATGTATGTAGCCCAACAGAGTGCAAACAGCAATTCGACTAACCAGAAGACTGGAGGTTGGCAGGGCTACGGACGGAAGGGGTTCGGAGCTGGCGGTGGAGGAATGAAACCGATGCGGCCGAAGCAGCCACCGAAACCTCAGCAGCTGCACTATTGCGATGTCTGTAAGATCAGCTGTGCCGGTCCCCAAACGTATCGCGAGCACTTAGAAGGTCAGAAACACAAGAAGAAGGAAGCGTCCCTCAAGGTGCCACAACAACCGCCAGCTCGTGGAGCTGGAAATTCTCTACGTTGTGAGCTCTGCGATGTCACCTGTACCGGCAACGATGCCTACGCAGCCCACATCAGAGGCGCCAAGCATCAGAAGGTCGTTAAACTGCATACCAAACTTGGGAAACCCATCCCTAGTGCAGATCCGACCGTCCTCAATCCAAAACCAGCCGTGGCAGTTAAAACGGCGACTACTAAAAAACCAACAGTCACGGCGACACCAAAAATCAACTTCGTCGCCTGTAAGTATGACGTGTCCACCTGCATAAATTCTGCTGTACGGAAGGGATCATGCTACAAATTTTTTTGTTTTGTGGACTCACAGCTGGAAATTTAGGCACGGTGAATACAGGTCAGCCAGCTGAAGTCAAGACAGAGGAAGCAGCTGTTGAAGACACTGTTGAGGAAGCCGTGGTCGACGAGAAAGACATACAGCCAGTAGGACAGGAGTATATTGAAGAGAACAAATCGGAGGACGGAAAAATCATAAGCTTTAATTGTAAGCTATGTGAATGTCGCTTCAATGATCCTAATGCAAAGGATATGCACATGAAGGGCAGACGCCATAGATTCGCCTACAAGAAGAAGGTTAATCCGGATCTCGTCGTTGACATGAAGCCGAGCCTCAAGCAGAGAAAAATGCTCGAGGAGAAGCTTCGTAGACAGCAAATGAGAGATGAATATATGAGACGTAGAGAAGAAATAAATCAGTTGGGACCCATGGGACCTATGGGCCCAATGATGGACGAGGAGATGATATATTGGGAAGAGAGGCGACGATACGAAGAGGAATGTGAATATTATGAATGGTATAGACGTTATGGACGCGGTCCAGGTGCTCCTCCAATGCCACGACCATTCCCTGGGCCTCCACCTATGATGATGTTCCCTGGACCTCAGAGACGACCGGATTCTTCCGACGACAAACACGTTCTGGCTCATCATTCGACGATTTATCCCAAGGAAGAGGAACTGCAGGCAGTTCAGAAAATTGTTTCGCACACTGAGAAAGCTCTGAAGTTTGTTTCAGACACTCTAGCCGAAACTAGTGAGTATTCTTTGCTCCCGCTTAACTTCACTCGTTCAATGTAATTTCATGTAAAACACATCTCGTCTCAAGGCGACGATCTTGCTTCAGGTAAGAAACTGCCACCTGCAGCAACTCCAAACGCAACGGCACCTGTGACTGCTGCACCTCCGGTAGCTGCTGCCGTTACAGCCGCACCCTTGGCTGCCCCCACGACCACGACCACAACTACCACCAGCAATACGACAACACCACCAGTTAACACAGACATTGTTAAGAAAGAAGAGGGAGAAAAGAAGAAAGCCACCACACCGCAGAAGGAGGACGGAAGTGACGGAAACCTCTTCTCGTTCCAAAAGGAAAAAGAAGATTCAAGAATACTGCGCGGTGTGATGCGCGTTGGGAATCTTGCCAAGGGTCTCTTATTGTCCGGAGACAACCACGTTTGTCTTGTAGTACTGTGCGCTGAAAAGCCAACCAGGTAGACGTCGTTCGAAGTTTAGCATTATATTATTTTCTAAAAGAAAATAACAAACCCGCAAATTTGAATTTCAGAACGTTGCTGAATAAAGTGGCTGAGATTTTACCTGCGCAGCTGAAAAGCGTCGCTCCAGAGGATACTTACAACGTGGGGAAACATCCGGAATCTGCTGCACTGACAGTGTCCGGTGGAACTGTAACTGTAAGCGTGACGTTGACGAGTCCATTGATGCGCGAGACGCCGAAGACACCAACACCAGCAGGTGATTCAATCGTTTGATACTAATGACGACGGCCAAGAAAAGGATAACGCGTATAAGGATGTCATGCATATAAGGATCTCACGAGAAGAACTGCCTGTAGAAAAAGCACATTTTTTATTTTCTCGACAGTTTCGCCTCGCTACTAGCGCCCTAACGGTTTCTCTAATTTCGTTTGTTCTTTTCATGGCCTGGAAGATTTTCTGTAAATTTTTTTTAAGCACCAGGAAACCGCGGTGGCAGCCAAGGACAACAGGGGTTGCCAGTATGTGTACATACGCTCGCAGGCCTAATGACGTTAACTTCCTTCTCGATACAGCTGCACTTTTAGTGTGTCCACGAAATCTTTTATTCCAAAAGAATGCTTAGACGAGCGTGAAAGCGTTGATCAGTGTCGTATCGCGTGAAGGTTCTTCGACGGAAAGGATAGCAATAATTAAACCGGAAGTGATTAAACACAAGAGAAACGCGATTAATAGGTTAAACTAGAGCATGATTTTTCTCTCTTGATCGACACGGCACTTTCGTTCATTATCTTTAATTTCATAGGAAAGTCCGTAAATTATTATCTTCACTCGTCAGTACTTTATACGTGCGCGCATAAATTCGTAAGCCTTCGGAAGTCCAATCTTCCAATGAGAATTCACCTTCGAAGAAGAACCACTCGAGTCATCACGCTTAACGTGGACACGCTTTCGGATACGAAAACAACGCTGAGGCAATCTTAAAACTATGGACTTTTTGATCATGCATAAACAATGAAAATACACCCTCTATACAATATCGTCGAGTGCCGTAAGCTCGACGGTGTCGATACTCTCGTGCGTTATCTTGAGGCCCTGGTTACGATTTCGATCTCGTGATTGATTGTGCTGCTCCCAACAAACGATGGGTTGGTAACACTATCAAAATTCATCCGAGATTTTTCGATCGTTCCGCAGGGAAGAAGGAGGACGAATACGAATAAGAGAGTTTCGCGCGTCGCTGCGTACTACATTCGAACGTAATTACTTTTATTCCGTACGATGACATGTTTTGTCGGACTTTTTTTTTTTTTTTCTATCGCTCTCGGGCGAACCTGAGCTTGAGCTGTTGGAATGCGTATAAAACAGATAAATAGATGAAATAGTACAAGAGCAACAAGAACAAAGAGAACGAAAGAAAGAAAAGCAAATGAGATTATAAAAAAGAATAAAAAAAAAAAAAGAAATGAAAGAAATAGAGGGACACTCCCAAGCTCTGGGCATGATCAAACACTCTAAGTGTTGTCTAAGCGTGTTGTGCTTTCTTTGTTGGAATCTCAGATAATGCTGGACAACAGCAACAGGGAGCTGCACAGCCGCAAACGACGCCGGCGACGCCTGCCGTGACCAAACCAGACCCACCAGACGTACTTCCCAAGGCTAAGTGTTTGGAGGCTTTAGCTGCACTCAGGCATGCCAAGTGGTTTCAGGTTTGAATCAATCAACTCTCAGTTCAAAGGTTTCAAATTGTCTAAACGCCAATCTTCGGCGAGATCGCTCGTTCGTACGTTCGTTTCGTTTCTATGCTCACTCGCAGACTCATTCGCGGACAATTTTTCTGTTTTATTCTCTCTTCTAATCCGCGTCACGCGTACAACTTTGTCCTTCTGTATCTCTAATATATACGGCAAAGAGAAAAGAATAAGAAGAGCAGTCTTAGAACTTCCAGCCTTGTGACAATTTTATTTTATGATTATCAATCCTGTTGTGGCATGTATCAGCCTGAACGATGCTTGTTTGCTCGCATTTGATGCCTGATTATTCTGTCGTGTCGACGTGCCTTCTGAACCATTGCTTATTGGATCTTAAAGTTTTTTTTCTCTCCATCTCTAAAGTCCGTTAGACACGTTTTCTTTTACTTTGACGATTTTCTTTTCTCAAGTTTTAGCTTCTATGAAACTTCAGAGAAGTCCAAGAGAGATTCAAATCTAGACAAGAGGCGGTGTGGATGCTTTGTCGTCGACAGTGACTTTACAGTTAACGATAATCATTCGTATGTACGATGAATGTGTTAACTGCCAGGAATTGGAATAACCTGCATCAAGAATGCGATCAGATATGGTCTATATCGGGCAAGGAGCTTAAGCAGTATGTAAATAAAACCCGATGTCGGCTCTCAGCATCGGTAGTATTTACGTCTGCTATGTCTCTGATCGGCAACATCCAGAATAATAGGGGACTGCTCGTAAAACGCAATATATCTCGTAATACAAGTCTGATATCTCGGATGAGAGTATAGTTTTATTTATTTTATTTGAAACCGATCGGAAACGTTTTTTCGATTAAGCCGATTGATTATTCTGGATCGAGAGTTATCGCGCCGTAGCCTATACTGAGTATGTTCTAGGTCTGTCTTAGAGAATGACCAAACTTAGTGCAATCGCATCGCTTTGGTTTAATAACATTTAAAATATTATAATCTAGAAGGTAACAATAAAACGGACTCAATTAGTGGCGAGCACTGTTGAACATTACGAGACAGACAAGCACAAACACACAGTTGTGTCATGAGTGTACCGGGTGTTTTTATCATGATGATCGTCCCGGATAGACTAAAGACAAAGGTTATGATAGATATATTTTTATCACGTGTTCGTTGTGCACTGATAGGTCATTTGTTTGTCTGATTGCAAGGCACGATCGATAAACACCCGGTAATATTGATATGGGCTATAACAATAGTTAGGGTGCATAGGACACGAGGCTGGGAGGATAGCTAAAGCCCACACAAAGCAAACAGAAGTTAGTATAGGGTTTATTGTCACTCCGAATGGATAAGTGGTTATTACAACAGCGTAGAATTACACGGCTTTGACTTTTAAATCCTCTTTCGCAGGCTAGAGCAACATCCCTCCAGAGCTGTGTAATGGTGATTCGCATAATGCGCGACCTCTGCAATCGAGTGCCAACGTGGGGACCTCTAAACCCTTGGGTCAGTAGATTTATATTAGGACTGGACTAACAGTTTAATATATCGTAAATTAATCTGGAATATTGATTTTATTGAACAGGCTTTGGAGCTGCTCACTGAGAAGGTAATCAGCACAGCTGGTGGTCCACTGAGTCCTGGTGAAGCGCTTAGACGACTTTTGGAATGCGTGGCTGGTGGAATTCTGCTCCCAGGTAGCCCAGGTAAGAACACACTTGTTGGATTTTATTTAGATGGTATTTTCTATGGAATGAAATGATGAGCCGATGACGAGACTGAGAATACTGCAAAGCTGCTTGCTGATCTTGAGAACAAGTATTTTGTTCTCTTGCGTCTTAAGCAGTGTTGGCTTTATGTCTAAGATGATTTTGGCAGACTGATCTTTTCCTTATTTTCACGTTAATAGTGAAAGCTCTGTAAATGAATTGTGTAATATTAATCAGCGTTACGTGCTTTAGGTCTGCTGGATCCTTGTGAGAAGGAGCCGGTCGATGCGATAGGAAGCATGAGTGCTCAGCAGCGAGAAGACATCACGGCGTCTGCGCAGCATGCCCTCAGACTAGTCGCATTCCGGCAGATTCACAAAGTCCTGGGTATGGAGCAGCTTCCGCCACCGAAATACAAGGGTAGCCGCTTTACTCGAAAACGACGACGTGATAATAGCAATGGCGAGGGTACTGATAGCGAGGCGTCGAAAAAGGACAAGAAGGCTGAGGAGATGAAGATGGAGACGGACGCCAAGTAGATTCACCAAAACATTCACTTTACTGATTAAGTATAATTTATATAAATTCTAAGAGACATTTGTCCCTTGTGTCAATTGCTTGTTTAAAGAAAAAGGCGTCGGTGAGTCGAAGAATTGTAGGGAGAATCAGAGAGAAAAGTTGGGAGCAAAATAGGGAAGAAGGCGAGAAGATAACAACGAGAAGCAACAAAGTCAAGATCGAAATAGGAACAGAACAGAAGAGAAAAATTAGACGACGCGCGTAGTTTCTCTTGTAGTATCCTCGTAAAAAAGGGGGAAAAAAAAGGAAATGGACACAAGTCGTTCGTATCAGGCGGCTCGCATATGTGAATATACGTTAATTGATTTCTCCAATCAGCTTTATCGTATCGCATGGAACAGTGTGCCTGTCTGTCCATCTCGTATCTCTAGGACGACGCGCTCGACTGAATGTGCAGGAACAACTGGCATTAAGAAATTCTGCACGAACAGGCAATTGGTACGATTAACTCCACCAGCACTAGGCTTTCATTGAACGAGACGACAGATGATTGATTAGTTTGAATTTATCTATATTTAGCTTTGTTCCAAAAAAAAAAAAAAGTCACAATGAGTTATACGAAGGTTCAGGAGAATAAAATGAATCATGGCAGTTCATAGGAATCGAGAGAAATAGTGTCCAGTTTCAAAGCAACGTGAATTATTGATTTATAAGTTTTCAATTTAAGCGTAGACGTAGTTTGTATCGAGACTTGATGTGTATGTTGTGTGTGTAATCGTACGAAAATGAAGAAACGAACCAAGCACCGAAAATTACTTTAACGATCGCGTTTAAACATAGGTTTTATAGATCGTGCGTTGATCCACGTAGAAGATTGCTGAGAAATTTCGTAGTTATTTTAGTGGCTCACTGTGAATTTAGGTGCTTCAAATGTTCGACGAGGGTTAAGCGCACGTGTTTACGATTCCTATCAATCTGACGTAGTTCGTGGTTTTCGAAAAAGCAAATATGTCAAAATGATTCTCGAGAGAGACGTTTAGGAAACAAAAAGTGCGCTGTTTTTTTTTTTTTTTTTAATTGAGAAATCATTTGGCATCCAATGTATGACTCTACTGTTGTATTTTGAAACCATCATTGAATAAACCGAATATGTCTAAGAGAGCAATTACGTATCTTTGTTTGATTCAATTACCACATGCCCTGCATTTTTCATATATATTTTTGACAATGTGCATGAGTCCCAATGATAGATGAATATCTGCGGTAGTCAGTAAGAATGGTTTCAAAGTAATAGTAGTTTCAATAGTTTTTGCTTTATAGTATAATATTTTTCATTTTAAATTTTATTTAATTTTGGTATCTAATGTAACGTGCAAACTCGTATCTGATTATCAATTGACTTATGATTATACACACGCATACATGCTTAAAACGTATGCTGGCGTAATAAATCAATCGGCCACGTTAATTGTATTTGATTAAAGTTTCGTTAAGTGATAACTGAATCTCCATTGTATTCTGCACGCTTTATTGGAAGACAATTCAGTTTAAGATTTAAGAGTTACGAGACAGACAGAAACACGTGATGTATCCTTTTTGTTAATTAAATAAATTTATAACTTGTAAAACTTACATTTTATTCTCGGTTTTATTTAGATTTTTGTTTATCGCTCGGAAATTATTCTCCTTTTTATTTATGACGGTTTCGAGGTTCCTAATTTCGTACTTCGTACTAATTAGTGCTCGCATATTTTCAATGTGTAACATGAATTGAATGCATATATAAGTACGTATATATATAAAACTTATATAAATAAATGAATGTGTAAGCAAATATTTCATTAAGTTCTACGAAACAAACTGTCCGGTATTTTATCTCACAGATTTAGTTCCTTTGTTCAATCATTATTCATCCGCTGATAATATCTATAATCATATTATTAAAAACGTTGTAAATTATCGATGTAATATCTCAAATTGTACATTAACAAAAGAAAAAAGATGAAGACACCAAAATATGAAATCTTAAAGGTGGTATAAAGATGAACTGTAAGAGGACATGTTGGCTGATTTAATTAATTTTTATTTAATATTATGTATTCGTATTGCTGTTTGAAATGTAATCGCTCGAGAACAATAAATGTGTTTTGTTTCTCAAAAACGAGCTTACGCATATTTATTATAGACTGAAATTATTTTCATTAAAGCGTTGCGCATTAATCACACTTGAGGCATCAAATTAGATTTCAAAACATCTCATACGTATCGAGATAACAGGATTATGTTTTGATTAATTTAATTTATCTGTATTTTTATTAGAATACCGGTACTCCGAGGATTATTATCGTCGTAATATAACGTTCTTGAAATTCGTATCTAATTGACGTTCAAGCACATACATATGTATTACTATTATTCTGCAATTGCTCGATGTCAACTTTGTCTAACGGTCACGCAGTTATGCTATTACGATACTTTGAAAGAAATTCATATTTAAACTGAAAAATAGAAGTCGGTACTTTTTCACTTTTACCTTATATATTTGAGATAGACGTTTAATAAAAATATAAGCAAGCATCAATACTGACAGTGCTTAACGTTTACTCATTTACTTTAGAAATATTCCAAAATATTCGGAGCCATTGTGGAATGAAAATTGTATTATAATCAGGATAACCATGTCGTCTATAAATAAACATATGCTCTTTAGATATGCGACTTTGTCGGTGTTATTGAACAATAGAAATTTCGTGATAGCGTTAAAAATATTTTATTAATGAATAGCCTTCGTGGATATTTGCAAATGTTAACTACGACCTTGTAGCGAAACGAGTGTAAAAATAATCGGTGACCTCTGTACTGAATACGTAGTCATTGTCGAGTATTCTTGTCTCTAATGATAGAGACACAAATTTATCAGTCGTAACGTTTATTTCGAATAGCTAGAAATTCGCGTGATCGGGATCATGGTTATTTTTATGACGTTCAGACTTGTTCGTAGAACATACGTGAACAGTTTGGTTTGGCAGATTGCGTAATCAAATTTTCTTTTCAAGGAAATCAGTTTACATAAGGTCACTGAGGCATACCTATGTATGTACAGCAAGAATCCTCATACGAAGCATGTTCAGAAGATGATTTGGAAAAGTTTCTGCATAAAAAGTTTTCAGCAATTATACCAGAAGGTAAAGCGTCCAATTTGAGACTGCCACTTCGTTTTGACCCAATGTATGTACACACATGGCATTCAAGTACATTTTAACAAACTTATGGGAATCAGAAAATGAATTAAAGTTATCATTATCCAACAAAAAAAAATCTGAGAAAATGAGAAGCAGGACATTTTGCTTTACTTTTTCATGTTGCATCAGCCATGTTTGACTCAATGCTGAGTAATGAGTAATGACGTGACTTTACAAGTTTGACTGGAAGTCACGTAATGAGAGGCGCATTTCATGCGCCTATAAACATTTCTAAGTCATTAACTGTACAGAGGTATAATGATATATTTAATATCAGATTCGTGTGTCAGGAAAATGTAAAGTCTTGTTAATTATGAATTTTAATTACGCCAATGTACAAAGGCAACTGTGCTTCACAGTGTATAATGGTATACATGTATATTTGCGGATTAACTGTTATTAAAAATCGCTTTTGAAAATAGTAAACATATGTAAATTTATAGCGTCGCAATATTATCAAATAGAATGGAACGAACTTAATTTGTCTTTCGTTTGCAAAATATTGTGCTGCCATCTAGACTCTCACGACAAGAGATTCAAGGAAACACGCCTGATATAACATATACTTGAGACGCGAATTTGATACATTCTAGTAAAAAGACAGGTACGCTATTTTGGTACATAAACAAACAGCAATATTGCGAATTTCGTGTTCACGAAATTTGCGTAGAAGAACATTCTAGGCTACGCTTTGTTCTAAAAACCAATAAGATTCGACAAAATCAGGAGTTTGTGACGTCAATGATATGATCCAATGAAATTTCACCACGGTTCTTTCTGACCAATAGTGTTTCGTCTTCACCCTGCGATTTAGTAGTGGGAGTGTCAATATATAAGTAGTGGACGCTTGAATCTCGAACCAGTTACAAAGAGTTTCTTGAAACGAAGAAGTGTGTTGTATACGAGTTTATCAATTATTCGTTCTCGAATTTCACAGCACATACGTATCAGGTAAATTTCGACGGAATAGTTTTTTTTTGTAATCTGCCTTTCTCTTAGGAATGTATTTAGTATTTTCATAGAAATGTTTATAATCGAATTCGATTTTTTACATCTTGGTAGGTTTCTTTTGTCCTTGGGGCGTGAACGTCTTTTGACGCCATTGATGACTAGACATTATTCAACTATCACCTATTTTTGTCAAGCTTATACTGTTGCAGTTTCATTCTATTAATGTACGAAAATAACGATTTTATTTATTTCTATAAAATTTAGTATTTTTTGGATCTGAAAAAAATCTGGTGGTGCATTGATCCGTAAACTACGCAGTTCACTTTCATCAAAATGGCTGCCGCTATGCCATGAATAAGCAGTTAAATTGAATAGTTCATATTCTTCTATTATTATATTGATTAGATATAACATTACTAAATTTCAAAATTTCGCGTTTCTGAATGTCTATTGTGTTTTAATTAATGTTAGCACAATGGGTTTTTTTTACGTATATTTAATCCAGCCATCCGCCATTTTATGAACGTCCATGCAACATTATTGATCGAAAACTGTTAAGTTGATATTGAAGCTTGTATTAGCATTTTCTTTGTATCGTTGCTTATGGAAAATATTTTTTTTACAGTAAATCATGCAGATTTTCGTGAAGACTTTGACTGGGAAGACCATCACCCTTGAGGTTGAGGCATCTGATACCATTGAAAATGTTAAGGCTAAGATTCAAGACAAGGAAGGCATCCCACCAGACCAGCAGAGATTGATCTTCGCTGGAAAGCAACTTGAAGATGGTCGCACTCTTTCTGATTACAATATTCAGAAGGAATCCACCCTTCATCTCGTACTCCGTCTCCGAGGTGGAATGCAAATTTTCGTGAAGACCCTGACAGGAAAGACCATCACTCTTGAGGTTGAGGCTTCGGATACTATTGAGAATGTAAAAGCTAAGATTCAAGACAAAGAAGGAATCCCACCAGACCAGCAGAGGTTGATCTTTGCTGGAAAGCAACTCGAGGATGGACGTACTCTTTCTGATTACAATATTCAGAAGGAATCCACCCTTCATCTGGTACTCCGTCTCCGCGGTGGCATGCAGATTTTTGTAAAGACTCTCACAGGAAAGACCATTACTCTTGAGGTTGAGGCTTCGGACACGATTGAGAATGTAAAAGCTAAGATCCAAGACAAAGAAGGAATCCCACCAGACCAGCAGAGATTGATCTTTGCTGGAAAACAACTTGAAGATGGACGTACTCTTTCCGATTACAACATTCAGAAGGAATCCACCCTTCATCTGGTACTCCGTCTCCGTGGTGGAATGCAGATTTTTGTAAAGACTCTCACAGGAAAGACTATTACTCTTGAGGTTGAGGCTTCGGACACTATTGAG